>CAUYQG010184695.1:0-27588 GCA_963574415.1 Tarsius wallacei
CTACCACGCCCGGCTAATTTTTTTGATTTATTGTAGAGATGAGGTCTCGCTTGCCCAGGCGGGTCTCGAATCCGCGGGCTCAGGCAATCCACTCACCTCAGCCTCCCAAAGGCGCGGGATTACAGGCTGAGCCACCGAGCCCGGCTTTAAATTTCAAAAGTAAAATAAAATTCACTTTTCTATTAGACTTCTATCCAGAAGATTTTCAGTGATTGTTTGATTTGCAATGCAAATTTTCAGCTTCCAGTGATGCTTGTAAGGAAGGTAACAAACATAACTTAAATTTTGATTTTAATTAGATTTTGACAAATTTAATGCTTTTGTCTAGATGTCATATTAGCTAACTAGCAAATATAACCATGGAATATCTGGTGATTTTTAGATGCCTGTGATTGGTGAGCCTGATTCTTGACTTACTTAAGGTACGTTATAGAATATGAAACATCTAAACTCTTTGTTTCTCAAATGTAAACTTAAAAAAATAACTTTGACTTCAAGAATCTTCCTCCGTATTTACACAATTTAAGCTAAAGCCTATAGCTGACAAGTAAGTCACTGAAACTTGCTTTGGAATTGCTTGGGCGGTAGAGCTGATGTTCTGGGAGATTGCCCACACTGCTGTAACTGACATACACCCGAACATTTGACCACCCCCGTGCTTGCTTTAGATCCCATGTTAGTCTTGTGGTTTTTACTTCAAAAAGCTGTAGAACAGCTTCTCTTCAAAAGAACATATGCTAAGGACATGGTAACGAAGATCAGCCTTCACCAAAAACTTGAGGAATTCTTTGAGAAAAATATGCTAAACGACAGTATTCATCCTTGAATCACCTCTGGAATCTTCGGTGTCACATGGATGAAAGAGTTCAGGGCACAAATGTTTAACTTTGCCTTTTATTTCTTCCATCAGAAATTGTGTGTATTGAAAACATTGTTGGTCTAAAAGAAAAATAAAATTTGAATGTAATATTTTCACTATGATATGTAACATAACAAAGAATACAGTTGAGATCACTCTCTAGTCTAGGATATGTATTTTGCATTTGTCTTTCTCATTTTGACAACATCTTTAATTTTTTTTTTTTTGGTCTGTTTGCTTGGCGTTTTTGCACTTTAGTTTAACATTAAGTATCTTTTAGCTTTAGGAAAAATTTTAGCTACAAATAGGAAAAGCATTTAGTGGCATATGCTTTCTAAATATAAACAAAGCCAAGCAAATTATATAATACATTAATAAAATGTTATTATCAACTAGATCTGAAAAACATTTACCAATTTATCAGGTATAGACACATACACACACACACACACACACCACTCCCTGTAGTGGATGGTCATGAAAATGAATGAAGATTGTATTCCTCTTGCATTGTGCTTCACTCACTGTGCATGCTGTTTTCTGTATACAAAAGTCATTGACATTGCACTTACGTGAGGAAAGTTGAAATTTTTAAAAATCGTGTTTCCTATTGTAAGTTGTTAGAATCTCTTCCTCACTTAGTGGATATAACTTTTGTTTGTAGAGCCTGTCACTATCGATCCGTTTACTTCCTCATCTAATTCACTGCTGAGTACCTTTTCATAAACAATTTACTCTATCCCTAAACAAAATGCCATTGGACGTATAGTAGGTCATTGGACATGTCATTTTCCAAGGCTAATATCTAATAATAATTGACATCTTATTTTTTCATTAATAAGTCCAAGAGGTCTGTCGGGGCCATTTTCCCTTGCTCTATGGAACATAAATTTGGAAATATGAAGGCATGTGTACTCTTCATGCAGATACTAGAACAGGAGCTACAGTGAATATTCATTATAATACGAATGGTCTGGATAGTGTCTCCATATGAGAATCCTTTCTCAGCCTTTCTTAGAAAATTTTTCAAATCTTGAATCCTGAGAATGATCAAATGAGAAATTAAGAAAAATTAGAAAATGTATTTTAATCATCCTATGATAATTAAAGTTTAAAGATCAACACAGAGATATTACTGGTTTGTTATGAAATCCATTGACATCAAGTTAAAAAGCAAAAGCAAGACACCCTAACAGTCAGAGTCAAAAGTTAATGCCAACATTTCTGAGGAACAGGGCGAGAACATGTAGGCAAGAGATTACAGTCAAATTTGTCAATATAGCTTGTGGTTATTACCGGTCAACAGTGTGTGTTCATGGACTGTTGGCTACTTACAATGAGCCATTTTTTAAAATAACGTAAATATTAATAAGTTAACACATATAGTGTACTTTACGTAAATACTCTGAATAATGTTCCAAGAAACAATGTGTCTTGGAAGTAAAATAAGTTATTAAATTGCAATCAACATCCATACTGCTGTTAACCTCAGCAGAAGATACAAATGTTCTACTTTTTAAAGTACTGCACAGCAATGCACACTGGGAATTTTCAGTGTTACATTATTAGCTCTAGTTCCTGTTACTTTGAAATATTTTAACAGAAGAAATACAAAAAATAGAAGACATGAATTAACATAGAATCCCAATGTGAAATCCAAAAATAATCTAAAATCTGAATTAGGAAAAGTAATATTTATTTCAACAGCAAAACCAAGTCAGAGCAAACAAACAAAAAAACAACAACAAGTTTTAATTATTTAAAAAAATAGATGATGTTAAACAAAGCGAAAACGCTTTTGGAAATGCTTTTAACAATTTGACCAGTGTCAATACAAAGTAAAAAAATCTTTCTACATCTGGAATATTTATCATGTAAAAAATATCAGACTTTAAGGCATGAAAACATGAACTTTATGTGTTTTTAAATTATTTTTAAGAATTATAACTTAGAAATATTAAATACTTGAATTTCAATGTTTTAATTAATGTTTAAAATTTTTGGCATTGATTTTACATTAATTTTCTCATTTGTTCTTACCAATTATCAAATATTAATTGCAGATAGATGTAATTTTCACATTGTTGAAATGTATATTCTTGTCAAAGTATATTAGTACATACTAATACAAAATGCATTTATCACTTACTGTTTCTTTTTTATTAAAATCATCTGCAGTTTCTAGTATAATTCAGGCATGTAAAATGTTTCACTGATTATTATTTTGTTTAATCATTAATACTCAAAACATGTAAATAAAGTGTTATGAAAAACAAAGAATAATTCATGATCTCAGCAATCTCAAGAATTCTCAAGAATTTCAATTTCTTGTTCCTAAATCCTAAAGATTAATGTTCATTGGAAATTGGAAGCACTAGGCCTGGAAGAGTTCCAAAATTTTGTTTGTGACCTTGTCATGTTCTTTAAGGTAAAACATGATTCAAAATTGTGGCTAGTTAAACAAGGCCAGAGGCTGCGCACGGTGACCATTGGTGATTTGTTCTGCTTCTAGTTGCAAGGCTGTGATTGTATAAGTTTGTTTAGATTAATTCTGCTTTTAGATACTTTCTATCAGTTACTTTGAAAGGATTTATCTTTATTTCAATTATGTGTTGTTGTTTTTTGTTATAGTATACTGTTTGATGTGACTTGCCAAAATATTTCATTAATTTTTTAACAAAAGAAGTACAAAAAATAGAAAACTGAATTAACGTAGAATCCTCAATGTGAAATCCAAAACCAATCTAAAAATCTGAATTAAACAATCAGACATCTAAGGTTGTAATCCAAAATTGAGTTATATTGGTGTAAATGTGCACTAACTTTATGTCATTATTCATAAGGCTTGAATCCCATTTTGCATGGAAAATAAGTTTTACTAAGGGTTGGACATATCACAATAAGGGTTTCCAGTTCTACTGTCTTAAATAACTGATTGAAAAATTGCATATTCCATCAAATAAGTTATAGACTATCATCTCATACATTTTAAAGCTTCCCAAAAGTATACCATTAATCAGACAGGGCAATGGAGTAACCAGTCATTTAACTTTGACCATATGCCATTTTGTAGTATATTTATAATTGTTAACTTAATATGTAGTATTTAACTCTATAAATCTGTCTAGTTTATACTTCAATGAATAAATCTACAATCAAGCTCTTTTTTCTTGCATCACAAAATTTTAAATAATGTCTCTAGGACAATTTGAATTATAATCTAAAGACATTATGGGTGAGTTAGACCTACTAAATATTTTTAAGAAAATTATGCAAGACAATTTTCTTGCCTTATATTTCTCATTGTAAGTTCTCCTATACCAAAATATGTCTTTGGGTTTGCATAAAATAATATATATTAAAGTCTTTTATAATCCATAAAGTTTACATACAACAAATGTAAGCTGACACTGTAGTTGCTTTTCCAAGTCTGAATGTGTTCTTCTGGAGTCAAGACTGGGATTTATTGACATTTCCACTTGATATCTTTGAGATCTCACTCTACTCAGGGCTCAAACCGTCCACTCCACCCCAATCGCATATGCACTGCCACAAAAAGCAAAAATGAAAACTACGTAGGTTGTTTTGTTTAGGTTATTAGTTTTAAAATTATTATTTTTGGCCACTTTCTGGACATTGAATGGTCCATTCCAAAGGTACAGGTACTGCCTCTGGAAATGTGCATTCCAAAATGCACAGGACTGAGCCTGGGCAGAAAATCTGGAGACTGATTCTTTCCTGGATTCTGCCATGCCTCACCTCTGTGATATTAATGGATGTTGGTTACTTTGTCTATAGAAGGGGATAGAGGAAGGATCTGTCAGCTATCACTAAAAAAAAGAAAAGTGAATGTATATAGCCGTAAAGTAATTCCAAATGAATGAATACCTACATTGCTCCTATAAATATATTCCAAATTAATATATGCATTTAAATATAAGTAATGATTCAAAGCTTACCCCAAACAGAAAAAGCACAACTGAGTAATTGTATGATAATTGTGAAGTACATCTTTTGTCTAAACAGAGAATGGTTTTCCATGTCCTAGTTGAGATAAACCAGATATCACACGCTGAAATCACGTAACTCTTTCCATTACATGGTGATACTGCTCATATCCACGCATAACTGATCTTAGACCAAACCACCATCTAAGTTTGATAGTAAGTTAACTACCATTCTTCCCACGAACTCAAAATCCCATCCCATGTAATCTTTTCCTCAAGTATGCTGTCTGCATTTCTTTTTCTTTTTCTTTTTTTTTTCTTTTTGGAAAGCAGGATTTATTGAGAGGACAGAAAAGCTCCCACAGTGGTAGGGGACCCGAGGGGATTGCCCTGCTGTCTGCATTTTGGGTCTTCATCCATTCTTTTTCTCATTTACCTTAGATTTGTAGATATATTTTAGGTGACGGTACAGATGCTTTTAGGTTCTAACAAGGGGTCAACTAGCGGATGGATGAGAACCATTCAATTATAATATAATTATACATCTCTTGCCACTAAAACCCCTTGAGGTACGTTTGCACCCATTTTATAAATGGAAAAGAAAGAAAACACAGTTTTCCATACTGAAGTTAAATGACTTTCCTAGTTACTTAATGGGGGGCTATAGTTTTGATTTTGACTTTTAGTCCAGTACTATTATTTTCATGAGATTGTTCTACCTCTCAAAACAAATTATACTATTTTTTAAAAGCAGAGTTACCAAATACAATATTCCACCTTGATTAAAAATGACTGTATATGAGTGAAGACAGAGCTGGGCATTTGAACTTTCAGTGCTAAAGACGTTCACTTGTAACAAATATGAGCCTATAACAAACTACTGCTCTTGCAGAAAAAGAATGGAAGTCAAAATGTGAATTTGTGGTGCCTGTGGTTGCTGAAAATGTGGTTTCCTATACTATGATATACAACTGGGACCAATAGTTTATTGTTATGATAGAAGCATCTTTCTGCTGGAAATTAACCAAGTGTTATTAGGCAAAAGCAATTGTGGAAGTAGTGGTAAGATGTTCACCTCGGTTAATGATTTGGAAAAAAAATCTCCAGAGGTTTAAAAGTGGGTGCAGTATATCCGTTTCTTTTATTGACTTTGATGCACTATTGGAAATTGAAACCACTTCAGATGAATAGAAACCAGTCTATTAAAGCATAATGGGAAGGGAAAAGAACTTGGGTGAGATTACCACTTAAAGTATTTGCAGTTGGTAAGTAGTTTAAAATACAATTGTAGTAGATCAGTTTCAGCATCTTTATTATATTTTTTAGGTTACAAATGTTGTCCTACATTAGACTATATTAAGATATAGTCCTGGAGACTACATTATAATAAATTAATTATATTATGGATTCTCCCATTAGTATATTTTGATTCTCCCAGGTTTGTTAAGAAGCCATCATAATAGCTTGTAAGAAAGAATAATGATTTCTTTAATTCTATATTTTTTTCTAATCTTTACTTTGTAGTGAACAATTATAATAAACAACTCAGAGGAATAAATTATATTTATATCTTAAATTCTTACATCTCATATATGTATTTTTTAGGGAAATTCAAATCAAGGAAATTTTTGTTAGATTGATTTGTTCCTATTAGTACTTCTTATTTGCTTTAAGTACAAGATAAAATATACATTGTTATAATAATTTAGTCAGTCTTAAACTATAAGTAAGGCAACAAGATGCAGTGAAAAATATCTTAAACAAGAAATAAGAAATTTTGAGTTCTCTTGGTTTTTTCATTGTCTAAAAATGCAACCTTGGAAAAATCACTTCATTTTTTGAAGCAAATCACCTCAACTTTAAATATATTTTGTTATTGATACCTGCAGTTTCTTTCCTCAACAAACTCCTGTGATGTGATATGCTTCTATAAGTTAATACTTTATATGCTAAGATTAAATTTATATTAATTTTCTGAATAGTTGACTAGTGTTCTATCATAAATATCATGAGGTAGCAGGTAACCTTTCACAGAGTAGATCACAATTTTGTCATCTACTCCCTCAAGTTAATTTTATATTGTCAACTGCCAATTTTCAGGCAGAATTAGAACTGTAGACCAGATGCTCCAGAAAGAAGAAAGATCTATATACCAATATATACTTAAATGTGTGTAAGATATATGTCACAGGGTTATAAAGTCTTTAGGATGAAGGAAACCACAGTAGTCACATCCAGACCCTATGATTCTAAAATTCACCATGGAACATTTAGAAACTGATGAACTTTCAATCCTTCCTGAGGTTCCTTCAGTGGTTAATAAGTGGCCTCGGTTCTAGAGGCAATCAATTTGGTGGCTTGAACTACAACTACATAATCTTAACTATTAATGAAATTTCATTTCTCTCTTCTTCTAAAATCTAGAAACAGAAATTATTTTATTTTGACTTTTAAAGAATAATCAGTGGCAAAAATTTCTAATATGTGACTTTTTAACTTCAGTGTCACAAATTAAAGAAAATGATTTGTTGGTTTTTTTCATTATTTTTATTTTATTCATATATTCTCTAAAAACTAATAAGAAAACATGACTTGACTTTATTTTTCAGGTTTTAAATACAACTCAAAGGTAGGCTGCTTGCATTCACCGAAGTGGTCAATCTTGCTTTGTGCAATCTTTTAACATGCATATATTAGAAACCTCTATATTACGTATAGGAGAAGAAAAACAAACAAAATAGTGTTCACTTGCAATACCGTGGAATCTCAAAGAAATCACTGTTGTCCTATTCCTCTTGGGTTCCAATTACCTATTTCTGCCTCTTGTGACTGTGTCTTCTCTGTGGTTGTTCTGACCCGAGTGTGAGTCCAGATGCTTTTTCTTTTATATCCCAGCGTAGTCATGAGTAGAAGGCCATTGCATGTAGTGGAATTTTCCTGAAGACTTGAAAGCATAAAGAAAGATTTCCTTCAGCAAAAGACTTACAATAAAAATATTGGATAGCCTCATGTCTTTTGTAAACCGTGTATTAGTAATCACTTCCCATACTCTGTGGTTTCTTCCTCATATTCTCTCTCTGTTCCCCCTGTTCCTTATGGTCAGGATTTATCCTAAGGATTGACAGGAAGTCAATATTGAAAAAGGCTTCGACAGTTTGTCAGTCTTTGTGAAGAACTGCAACACCATCCAGGGAACCCTAGCAGCTCAACTGGGCAAACCCTCAGAAAGTGGGCTTCCACTGAGCCCTACTCTGGTGAGGCAACCATACTCACTACTCAGCTGCTCCCAACAGTTCCTTTTCCATGGCCTGACTCAGCTCCTACTTAACTACCAACTGCCCTAACTGCTTTCTTTTTTAGCCCATGACTTCTACCTCAGTACTTCTTTTTACTAACTTTTCTACAGAGAATTTTTGTTTGTTTTTAATTTTCACTTCATTCTAATTTCTTAGGCTTCCTCTGTGAATCTCAGTTTTATACTCCCAAGAGAGAAGGCAGATTAATTCGATCATTTACAATAACTCTTTAGAATTTTCTTTCAAGGCTACTTCATATGCCTCTTTTTCCCCCTCACGTCTGGCACTTGGGGCTGTATTTGGAAGAGCTCTGATACTGGGTTCACTCAATAACATAGTCATATGATATAAAATATTGCAATCTTTGCAAAAGCTTTGAATTTGGGGATTAAGGGGCAGTGACTGAGATATTACTCAACATCTTAAGATCTTCTTCTAATGGACAATGTTAATAAATTGTTCAATCACATGCAAGATTAACATA
Organism: Tarsius wallacei; assembly: GCA_963574415.1. Taxonomy (NCBI): domain Eukaryota; kingdom Metazoa; phylum Chordata; class Mammalia; order Primates; family Tarsiidae; genus Tarsius; species Tarsius wallacei. The sequence continues at coordinate 8,587 of CAUYQG010184695.1, forward strand.
TTTAGATTTAGTATCTTTGCTTTAACAATACTAATGCCTAGAAATTCTACATTCAGAGGTATGATACTTTTTTTATTTTTGAAGAGATAATTTTAAATTTTTATGATTTTACAAGTAGTTGCATACTAGACTTTTATGCAAACTTACTAAATGCATAATGTGTTATGCTTCAGCACACAGTTATTTATTCTTCCTCTACTATCATCTTTTTCAAAGGCCACTGTTTTAGAAAGTTATCTCAAGCCGGGCTCGGTGGCTCAGCCTGTAATCCCGCGCTTTGGGAGGCTGAGGTGAGTGGATTCCCTGAGCCCACGGATTCGAGACCCGCCTGGGCAACTTGGTGAGACCTCATCTATACAATAAATCAAAAAAACTAGCTGGGCATGGTTGCGCGGGCCTGTAGTTCCAGCTACTTGGAAGGCTGAGGCGGAAGGATCGCCGGAGCCCAGCAGGTCGAAGCTGCGGTGGCCGGGAGCGGCCACTGCACTACAATCTGGGAGACAGCGTGAGACTCCAACTCAAAAAAAAAAGAGTTATCTCTGAGAGAATAATTTATTGTATATAAAGTTTTATTGGGAAGCAAAAATAAACTAAAATTTTACAATAAAGATTTAACTAGCAAAGTTTCATAAATGAAAATGTTGCTTCTCATATTTGGAATAGGTAATAAGAAAAATTAAGGCATGAATGATGTATATTGATATCATAATGCCTATAGAGCTCAAAATAGAGCTTTTAGAAAATTTTATATGAAAATGCAGTACATGTAAATAGATCACTATAAACTTCCTAGTAAATCAAGTGGCAATAAATAAATTAAAAATAATGGTTTAACTAAACAAAAAAAGCTTATGGTTAAAAAGAAAATGATTAGTTAAAAACCATGTGTAACTTGGCAATATTGTTGATTCACTGATAATAAAACACTTGGCAAAGCATTGCAGGGAATCCCACAGTCATCTATATATGCAAATTCATAGCACATAGTAGAATTCAGAATTAACATCCTAGAAAACTCAATAATTACACTATCTTAACTTGTAAGTGTTAATTTTTTATAATTTGTCAATGATTCATCTAGCAGGTTAGTAGGAAGTAGCCCTTAGTCATATTTAGAAATGAAAAGCTAGGACCCAGGAATAGAGGAAATACTTGAATTTTCAGGTAAGCATGGAGCCCAAGAATAGGATCTTCATGGTCCAATGGTAAGCAGCAGTTCTTGAGACTTTCATCTCTAGGTAAACTTTATTATATCAAGAATGTTTCCCTAGGGGATTTCTAATGTTGCAGAGACATAGTTCTTTGAAATCAGATATGTTAAAAAGTCAACATAGGTAGAGAGATTTCTATTTAACATCAAGTCTGTTTAATCGTTTTTAAACTTTTTTTTTACATTTTTAAAACTCATGAGTATTTTTCACTGTTCTAACAATCCTGTAAACAATGTGTTGTTTCTTTTTTCCAGCTGTAAAGAAAATAGCTTACAAAACGAAATGTATGTTTTGTCTTGACTCCCTTGCTCCCTTTCCAAAACCAGGCAAGATATATAGCCTTGAGAAGAATTGATAAAAATTCATCCCATAAATCGCCAGTTCTTTTGGCAAAAAGATAGAGAAGATATAACACTGAGACCAAAACTAAAAGACTGGTAAAGAATATTCTTTAACGAAACACTGAGGACGGAAAGAAAGTAAATTCACTTGGGAATGTGGTTCAAAAATGTAGCCAACTGCATCTGGTGATCATATGCCAAATTCCTCCTATTCTGTGAAAAATCACTTGCAGTTGATCATGATCAATTGTTTAGAAATGTTCCCTTGATTCCTGGGTTATCCTTGAAAACTTACTTTGACCAGATCATATGTTTTTCAAGTTATATTCAATCTTAAAGAAGTACATCTTACCCTCATTTACCTCATTATTATACAGTTTTCCCTCAGCCCGTATGAAAGATATTTTCCTGGTCTTTGACCTCAATGTGGGTCCATTGTCAGAAGGGAAAAGTGCTTTGTTTTCTTTTGTAATGTGCAGCTCATTTGTCACATGTAGAGATGATAATTCACTCTTTATTTCTCCAGTTGGGGACTTTAAAAGTCAGGATTATGCTATGTCTCCTTGCTTCTTTGTTTCCTGGAATTCTTAAGCACTTCTAGAAGAAAATTGGGTCGCTTGTTAGATTGAGTTGAAGAGCCTCAGGGATCCATTTTTCAAGGAAGTCTATTGGGTCTGCCTCTTCTACCCCTTCAGGCAGTCCAGTAATTCTGACATTCTAGTTCAAGACGTATCTTAAAACTATTCTCCCTTTCTTGTAGCACTGTATATCTCTCATTTTAAGCTACTGCTTTACCCTTAGATTAAGTTGAAGTGTCTGGAAGCATTATTTGGTGTTCTACATCTCTTGCTTAAAAGTCAAAGTTTACTGCTTGTAAATTTTAATTTTTCAAAACAAAAGGAAAATAACCAAATGTCAAAATAAAAACCAGTATAATGTCACAGGTAACATAGGCAATTTTTTTTCCTGCAAGGATTTGTTCTTTTCTAGAGAAGTTTTCTTAAAAGTATTTGACAAACGTGCATTTCTGTCTTTTGCCATGTATGCTTGCCTCCTGAGGTTTGAAATTATTCCTTTACCAAATATTGTCCCTTTGGTATTTCTAAACACTTTACAGAATAAATTACACATTATTCATATGGCCTTTAAGCCTTTCAAGTGCCATATTCAGTAGAAATATTTAGGGTAGCATTAATGTGCTATAAGGCATACAGCCTTTGGCTGGCTCTCCCTCTTCTCTTTCACCTCCACTCACAATTTTTAGACAGATGGTCATAGAGGGCAATTAAGGATCTTTGCTTTGTTACCTTTTCTGAAAGAATGCATGGTAATAATCTATTCTGACCTATATGGACTTACTGCATTAGTGAATCTACTTTAAAATAAGGTTATTTTACCTGAAAATATAAATGTGCCTTAATTACCTGAACAGAACTATAGTCAGATCTTTGAATTACTATGGATTAAAACATCATTTCACAGCCAAACAGAAACATGTTCCCAATCACTGCACTTGAATTATTGTTATGTAGCTTGAGGCTTGTATTAAAATCACTGAATAATTGCAATCAGATTATTATAATCAAGTACAGGAACAGTAATTACAGGTTACAGTCACTTTAAGCTGCCCTGGAAGTCCTATATTCTGATCATATGCATATTAAAAGTTTATGTTAGTGATAAAATTAATGAACAGGATTGTAAGCACTTGTCTGTAGAAAAGATGTCACATATCTTACTGTATAGGGAGTTAAGTTTTCACATCAAGGACAACTGTGCCTTACATTATTTTTTGTTCATTCTTAAGTTAAATAATAGAAAAATAAATCAAATAAAATTTTTACAATCACATCATGGTTGTTCTAGCATCCAACTTTAATAAATTTACCACTTTTTTATAATAATTAATACTTTGAGTTCATTTTTCATTTTATTAGTTTAACAATACAAAGAAAACTATGTGAATTTTGTATGTGGGAAGAAATTATGTGTACAATGAACTATAATATTTTAAGTCATTAATGAAAGCAAGTTTTTTAAAAAAAATTATTTGAAATGAAAACCAGGAAAGAAAAAGAAAGCACAATCTTTTTCAAATCATATGATCTTGTTTTGAAAAGATAATAAAATAAAAAGATTTAGGATATAGAATATTCGCTGAAGTAGTATATTCAAGACAGATATCCATTTCGTGCTAATATTCTGACAAAAATACCAACCCTATTTTAATTCAAATCATCTTGTTCTTTGATTCAAACAGTTATATGGCATATGAGATATGAATTATATTTTGATAGCCAGGGTCTAAAATTAGAACTTGAAACCAAAAGAAACTGTAGAGCCCTAGGGGTCCAATCACAAGGAAACGGCTCCTGCACACATGTGCCAGGCACTGAATCATTTTATTACACTTTCTGATTCCCAGTAAAAATGGGGACAAAAGTATATATACGACCACAGAATGTAAGTAGAAAATACAAAATATGTGATTGGGCAGGGAAGTTGGGGGGAGGATATGAAAAGGTTAAATGTGTAAAGTGACTTTCAAGGAATTTCATTCTCATTCCTCATCCAGATGTATTTCCCAGGATAAATGTACAACACCAAATGAAAATAAATAGAAAATGACATTTTTTTATGGACAAGATAGACCCGCGGACAAGGAGATGAATCCGATGCCAGGTTCACAGACTTTCTACAGCTACTATGACAGACAACATAAGCCAGATAAAAGGCCAACCAAACACCCAGATGCTGCTGCTGGAAAAATTACATACTGGAGCTCAGCATCTGGGGCTCACAGCTGCCAAGTTCACCCCATAGGTGCCCATGGTGCTTGGCTCAGACACTGGACCTGACAGAAGGGGGGTGGACATCATGGAACAGGCCGATCGCCACAATGAACAAGAAGAAGATAGAAAGCCAAGAGTATAATAAAATAGCATGAACCTGCCAATATGGTTTCAAATGCATAAAACCTCACTTTTGTGTTCCAAGCATAACGCTGAGTGCAGGTTTTCCTCTTTGGCATAGAGATGATTTAAGAAGCATTAATGATGAGCCTGTGGTTACACTCTCTTACTGAGTGAAAGATGTCAGTCATGAAAGAAATTATAATCATAATTAGACCACGGGTTGTGATGCCCTACATTTACATCTAGCTAAATATACCTAGGAGGATAGCTGAAACAGAACAAGGAGAGGCATTCGGTATAAGAACCTATATAAATAGGGTAAAAATGCACCAAATCAATATATAAAACAGCATGAAAAATCCAAGATGGCAACAGGGTAATGAAGTGAGTATTACAGTCTCCTCTGGTTTCACCTCAGGATTCTAGAATCCTATCAATTTACAGCAAACGTACTTCACTGTAGATTAAGGAATCTGCAGCAGTATACAAATATAATGAGAAAATATGAGGATCCTCTTCCCAGGTTTAAGAAGTTTGCTATGTACATTTAAGTTAATGGTAAAATAAAGTAAGTATTTTTCTAATCAATATATTTGTTTTCGTGATATGTTCTTTTTTTCTTCTCTGATTCACCATTTTGTTTTCTAGCTTCAGAAATGTCTTAGAAATAGTTTGTATATGCTGTTATTTTCAGATGATTTTTGGCCAAAAATATATGTTTTTACTCATTTATAACTCAGTAGGTAGAATAAGAAATCATCATATTTATATGTTAAAATATTCTATTTTTAAGAAATTAAGCTATTATCAGTCAAAAGTGTGGAACAATAAACAAGAAGTAGCATATTTGACTCTATATATAACTGGGGAAAAGGTATTCATTAAACTTCTAATCATAATAGGCATCTTTGTATATCATTTGTTCACATACAATTTTCTGAATTTTTCTTTCTAAAGTAATTATGTAGCTCTTTACTTCTATTTATTGTAATGCAGTACATTTAAATGACTGCTTTTAAACACATTAATGTCTCTGGTTTTTAAAAAAACTTTGTAAAAACATTAAATAATTTTTTAAAGAAGGAGTGGAACATGTATTCATTAAAACATATGCTTATCTATCCTTCTTTATTCAGTGACTATGTTTTTCCACAATACCAGGTATTCTAATTATAATTTTCAAACAATATTGACAAATTAAAACTCCTCTTCCATGATCCTGCAGCTGTTATACTGCTTTATAATTGCCGGCTTAGGCAACTGTTCTCTATGAGGGAAAGTATTACATATTTAGTTTTCCTCATTGTATCCCAACTGCTCAGCACCTGCCACTATACCTCACACACAGTAGGTGCTCCATACATATTTGGTGAGTGGATGAATATGTCAATGACCTTTCATTCAGGATGAGCACATTGCTTGAGCCCAGGAGTTTAAGACAAGCCTGGGCATCATAATGAGACATCACCTCTAGAAAAAAAATTAAAACGTAGCCAGGTGTGGTGGCAGGCACCTGTAGTCTCAGCTACTGGATAGGCTGAGGCATATTGCCTAATCCCAGGAGGTCAAGACTTCAGTGAGTCGTAACTGTGGGTGCCACTGCACTACAGCCTAGGTGATAGAGTAAGAAAAAAAAGGAAAGGTACAATATTTTTTCCAATATTTATGACATGGACCGCCTTGGGTCTATAATTATGTATTAAAATTATGTGCTCCCCAAGAACAGGAATTCTCAAACATTTCAGTATTAGAACTTGTCTATATATTTTGAAAATAATGAGACTTGCATAGAGCTCTTGTTTAGGTAGGTTATATCTACTGATATATCCATAGAAATTAAAATAGAAAAATTTTAAAAATATATTTATTAGTTTATTATAAAATAATACATCTATTAAAGGTTAGAAAAATACGTTTTTATAAAAAATATTTTCCAAAACAAAAAGAGGGGTGACATCATTTTGTAATTCTGCAAATCTTTTTAATGTCTGGCTTATAGAAGATAATTAAATTCTTCTGCCTGCTTCAGCCTCTAATCTGTTGCAATATGTTACTTTAGACAAAGTCTACGAAAACAACCTGGCCTCACATAGACATAATAGTTGGAAACAGGAGGACCTTGTGTATCCCCAAAAGGATCTGAAACATAAGACAGTTTCTCAAACCACACTTTGAGAATTGTTGCCTTACAGAATCTGAATACAAATCTTACTAAATTTTACTCAGCTAAATTTCATTTTTTATTAATTGAATCCAAACTTATAGATTAGAAACTAAAAAAATAGTATGTGGAAGTTCTCATAAATAACTATTTTCAATATAAACTTATGACTACAATGATAAATGAGCACCGTTGAGCTCTGAGAGTCTTTAAATAATTGCATTTTCAGGCACTAAAATAGTTCATGTTAATGAGTGGCAGCTATTCTAGGTCTTTGGAGAACCAACCATGAACCATTTCTTTATTTTGTGTGTGTGTGTGTGTGTGTGTGTGTGTGTGTGTGTAGTTACCTTTGAGACTCTATTAGTGAAAAAACTCCATTTTTAGTTCTATCAACTCTACTCATAATTTTTATTTTAAATAATCTCATAGTTTTTTTTTTCTTTTCAGGAAAATGCACAAAGAAGGTTGAGTAAACAAGAGAGATGCTAAAAACATTGCTGCATACATATACGCACATCAGTATGAAAGGTGAAAAAAATGAACTGTGGACTGTGATTACTTTTATCATAAACAGTTATTTTTAGGAATGTACTATATGACCTAATTATATGTGTGCTGTTTCATGTATACATATGGCACCAAAGATCAATTTTCAAATCAACTATGCATAATTTCATATTCTTTTAACAAGTATTCATTGAACATGTCTTAAGTATCAAGACACGATATATTCTGAGGCTAAAACAATAAGAAAGACAAAGCACTAGGATTTATGAAGATTAAATTGTAATGGAAGGAAACAGACAATACATTATCAAATAATAAATAAATAAATAATAAACTGTCACCAAAAATAAATACCATTTAACACTCACTTGTTTGCAAAGGGTAGGAAGTCTCATGATGCTATTAGAGATGATGTAGGCCAAAAGGGTAGCTTGAACATGGCTGTAATAGTGGATATTGAAGAATAACTTGTTTTTGCCTTGTACAATTGAACATAACTTGAGACCCAGCAATTTTATTCCTTGGTACATGCGCGAAAGAAACCTGCACATTTGCACCAGGAGATGTGTACAGAAATGTACACAATACCACTGTGAGCAATGTCAGAAGATTGAAATCTAACATAGACAGGAAAATGGGGAAAAAGTGGCATATTGACTCCATGAAATGTAGGAAACAACTACAGCTTCCTGCAGCAGTACAAACAGGTTGGACTTGAGTGCAAGAAGCAGGCCACAGAGTATTTCATTCAGCATGAAGACTTTTTATAGAGTTAAAACCTATTTTAATTTAAAAATTATTGTTCAAGTGTATGTGCTTATGTGTGTTTAAGCAAGATTATGATAAAGTATCCCTAAATAAAGGCTGAGGATGGAAAGAGAAATGACATTTTAGTGTAATTAATTTTTAATAATTTAGATTTGGGGGTTGGATGTTGGGTTCAGGGTGTTCATTATATCATGAACAAATGATTGAATGAATGCATAAAAATGAGAATCATATAAGGATCAAAGACAGTAGTGTGTTAAGAACCAAGGATTATGATTAATCTAATTCAGTGCTCCTGAAATGTGTGTGTTTATGTGTGTGTGTGTGTGTGTGTGTGTGTGTGTGTGTGTGTAGACAAATACATGTATTCTATACATGTATTCTATTAAGGAGTTGTAAGTGATAAGTGTCACACAAAAAAAATAAAACAGGATGTAGATAAAGAAACTTATTGGGTTTTCTTTTATACTGGGTATTTACATAAATGTGCACTTTTATATAAATAAGCACATGTAATTTACACAGTAAGGCAGCTCTGTCACATGTTACTATTCTCACATTATTGAATAACCAGAATTATGTTGAGTTCCATGCTGCCATATCAGACAGTGTGGTATGGTGAAGTGACAATTGTGAACCTAGCAGTCAGACAGCCATGACACAAAAGTGATTTACACTACATGTAATCTAGGTAGCCATAACCAAAAGTCTTTTACTGGATTGTGTTTGGGGGCAATACTGTACATTTATTTTTAGAATCTTTGCAATAAACACCCTAGGAAACCATCAAGCCTCCTATTAAAGTTGTTTTTGAGGCTGTTCTTAAGTGGCACAGTTTTCCTTGTAGGAATCCCAAGAAGGAAAAAAAAAATCCCAAATAATTTCAGAAACAGGATTAGCTTCATATTCCTGAGCAATCTATGTTTATCTTAGAAATAAAGTGAACTATGCAAGCGAATTTTTATTTGTTTTAATTGCTTAATGTTAATTGTTAAGATGCACAGAGCCAATTTGGGGATCTCGCTGTGACAAACATGTACCATTGATTAATTTTTTATAGCAAGCATGTTTTCATCCCATGTATCTCTTTGTATTTCTTTCTTTTTTTGTCCTGCTTTCATATATTCTATTTTAAACTTTTCTGTTACATCAACTTCATTTATTGATTCTAAATATATAAGTACATGGAAAAGAACCCTCTTCTCTCCATCCAGCCATTATGCTAAAATGACTCTTATTTTGTGTGTGCTCATGAGTATGTGTGTGGGTGTGCCCCCCTCAGAGCTGTGACTCAACTAATCAATTAATGTAACTAAAAATAGGCCAAACAAAGGCTCAGTCTGATGTGAAAATTTATCATTTGCCAAAGAGTATGTTTGCTCAATATAGACTGTCAATCTCTATAGAAGAGAAAATTAACTGTAAATAAAACCTTAGCTAACAAATAAACTGAGGAAAAGTATAGTAGGCTTCTCAGCACTAGGAAACTTGTACAGAACATCTTTGCAGAAAAGCTTAGATGGTCCAACAATTTTCCCTAAGCACAGATAACACAGAATTCTCGGAGATGGTAATACAATTTTTTTCAATAAATTTGCAAATAATATTCATATTTGCATCCTTTTTCTGAAACAGTGAAATATTTTTTTCCTGAACTTCACCAGAAAACACATTTTCAATCTCCAGCTTTTATTTCCCAAATGATAATAGCAATACTTTACATTTTAAGAACGCCATTATTTCCCTTTATAGTGCTTTCTACCAAAGAGTGCAAAGCATTGCAAAGTGCTCTTAAGAAAGTGATATTCATGTTTCCCTTCCTTTGATCCCTGTGATGAAATGCAGCCACCTAGATGGTGAAATACAGTCACTGCTTATGACAGTGAATAACAATTCCATACAATTCACAAGAAATAACATACCCAATTAAAACTGTAAAGGGGCCTTAGAAAGACAGACTTTAATTAGAGAAGCTGGAATGTAGCCAAGCAAAAAAAGTACCATGAAAAGTGGTCATGACCTCATTTTAACACTCTGCCTTATTCAGAAGACCACATCTAGAGTAACCCATTGCATCAGGCTGACTTGGGGCACTGATTGATTCAGCACTGAATAAATGGGAACAATGTCACATACTTAATCATCATCTTCATTTATCAAAGCAGTGGAAGATTTTCCTTGGCGAACCTCCTCCATCAGTTAACGACCCTGTTCATGTCCATTCATGGGTCATGGAACAACACCAAGTTCACCATCACCTTCCATAACTATTTTTAAAAATAACATATGTGTAATCAATTACAAAACACACACACATTTTATATAACTTTGTAAGATCAAAGGCCAAAGTAATTTCAATATATACATTAAGCATTCAAAGGCAACCATCTTTAATTCTGAACTTTAAAAAAAAAAACTTCTCTAGACATTTCAGAAGCTAAATCTCACTAATTTCTCAATTCAGACATCTAGGCTCATTGATTTTGTGTCTATATAGAAGGTGAAGCAGTAGTGGATAAAAGTTAAAAACAAAAAAGAAAATAACAAAAAGGATGATGGGCTATATATCGCACCACTTCTTTTAAACATAATTCAGTGGTATAATATTTTACTTAGAAAATGTTTTCTGAGCTGCTTTTCTGAGTGATGAACATATAATGGAATCTAATAGGAACACAAAATTCTTGTTACTGGATTTTGGACATAATATGGGATTTTAGGCCACTTTAATCGTGGAAATTACTGTGGAAGAGTCAGTTTTCGTGGGTTTTTTTTTTTTTTTATGCTTCCTTGACATGGATTCCAAGGATAGAATTACAGAATATATTTAGTATGTCATTGGAAGAATTTCCAGTTACCCCCTCATCCAATATGTTGGCCCTCAACAATCATGTCTATATTTCTTCATTCAGCAATTTCTCTTTTGCTGCAATGGAGAGACGGGCCGGGGATATCAGTGGTTTACAATCATTTCTATTGCTCCCAATATGTGACTATGTTAAAATTAGCCATACCACAATAATCAAAACTTGAGTTTGTTATGCAAAAATGGTCTGAGATTTACATTTAAAATTTTATTGCTTAAGAAAAAAAGTTTGAAAGTACTTGCAGCTTATAAAGTCTGAAAACAACTATACTTTCAATTCATATAATTGGCATCATTGAAAGTAAATTTTTTCCTTTTTCTCCATATCCCTTTTTAAATATTTTTTAAATCAATGATGAAAGCTTTAATACTTTTTCAAAATACATAATGATTATATAAGTTTCTGGGGTATATGTGATGTTTTGATATATGCATACACCATATAATGATAAAATTGGGTAACTGGGATATCCATTATCTCAAACATTTATTATTTATTTGTGTAAAAAACACTCAAAATCTTCTAGAATCTGCAGAGACACTGTCTGGGATTAAACTCCACCTCTTAAAAGCACTGTTTTCCCTGGGTTCAGGGGGTCACAGTCTGTACATCCTCATTCCCAGTAAGGATTATGCTTGTGAACTAGCCTTGGCTGCTTCCAAGTTCTCTATTCCTCTTTGGACAAGCTATGACTATGGACTCAGGGTTATTTGTAGTCATGGTCTCAGCAACACAACAAGTCTTCCAAAGGCAAAGAGATAGATATAAAGAGAAAGAGGGAAGCATATAAACACTGGGAAGACCCAGAATCTAGGCTACGGGGAAGTCAACTATACCACATTTTTCCATGGTTGGTTGCCCAAGCTGATAGATCCTTCTTTTACAGCAATTTGAACTGGGTTCATATCACATGAAACCAAAGAATACTGGCCTACATGTTAATGGTCGTGTACTATGGCTGGACACTGTGCTAGGACTGAGAATACAAAGATGTGCTGTAGTGTTGTACAACGTTGTCCCTGCCCTCACAGAGTTAACATTCTCCCAAAGGAGGGAGAAAGTGACCACATACACAAATATGTATTTAATGATAAAATGAGACATTAATCAGAAAATGAATTTGATGCAGGAATAATAAAAAACAAGGGAATATACTTTTGTAAAATGGTCAGGGAGGTTTCTTACTAGGGAGTGGTTATTCAGGCCTACTCTTAGCAGATATTACTTTAAAAATAAGATTCAGTTAGATCTTTTTCAAGTGTAGTTTTACCCTTTTAAAATGTTTTCTGCTTTTTCTGATTAGTAATGACAATCATACTACTACTCATAACTAACATTTATTGACTGCTACTATGTCCTAGTCACCACTAAATGAATTTCGTATTTGTATTTGTATTTTCTATCCAATGTGACTTTCAAAACTCTATGAAGTTGGAATTATTACTATGATAATTTTATAGATGAAGAAACAGAAGCATGCTAATTGTTAGTTAGTAATCAGAAAAGACGATGTTTGCCCCCCAAAAGTCCAAATTTAGAGTTTACACTCTTCACTATCTTATGAGAAGAGTAAACCATAATTGCTGCTAAATTTGAAACGTTACAAGTATGTATTATACAGAAAGATAAAAGTCCCTCCTCTCTGCTTTCCATTGAGATAAACATTCTTAAGCATCTGGTGTATTCACTATTTTCCTGTATGTATGAAACCACATTTTTAATAGCCTGTGATCATATTATACATGTCATATACTGCATAATACATTCCTGTAATTTGCCTTTGCCCAAAGGATATTCTTGAACATATAGTTACTTTTATGTTTTAAAAAATCAATTTTATTAATCTTGAATGCATTTTTCTAAATGTGCATGCAGTCATTCACAATCAGGCCATCCTTTCTTTATTATGGGTTCATGGACTTTAATAGAGTCTTGGAATTTTTCTATAACTCGTTACATCTCCTAAATAATTCTTGCTTGGCCAGCTTTTGCCTACTATCTGAGCATCAGGAGGCAATTTTCCCAAAAGTAACAATACCTTGCATTTTTTTTTCATGGGAAGACTATCCTCTTTGTTCCCAGTTTTTCCTGGCCTTCCAATTAAGAGACACATGAGAAGCACATCTCCCTTTTAAGTTCTTAGATAACATACATGAAGAAGAAAGTAGACAGCAATCATACATTTACTGTGTTCCTACTAGGAACACTAGGTCTGAAGACTCAAGCGTAATGAAGTCAGTGGGGTTTCAGGCCTCCAAGATCAAAAATGAAGACAGAAGGCAGCACCATCTTGCAAATTTGTTTTCGTTTTGTCTCTTGTAATTACTAGAATTAAGGAACAGACTCACAAAGGGCAGTGTCACTACTCTTCCTTACACCTTTGTCATTTCATGACTGGGTATAAAACCACTGGCAAAATATCTTTAAACAATGGTTGAGGAAAACCTGAGTTTTTCTTAACCACATTTAAATCCACAGAGCCCCTCCTATGTCAGCGATGAGTTTGGCTTAGGAAAAACATCATCTCGACTTGGATTGCCAAACCAAACATTCTTGGGAGCTGGTTGGACCGCATGTCATTAAGTGTGAAAATCTATTCAAAGCTCCCAAGGTTACATTAAAGCAATGCAGAGCCTTGGACTGTCAGGAAGAAAGACAATTCACAGAGGGCTTTAAGACGAGCATGTTATGCCGATCAAAGCAGAAGTCTTCAGTATCATTGTCCCCACAACCTCAATCGTTTTAGGTTTCAAGATTATATTTGTTACTCAGCTTGTGTGATGCACCCTGTAAGGTTATAAAAAAAAAAAGTGCCCGTGATGACTTCCATCACTCTCACTGTGACTATTTGAAATCTTCACAGGTATGAGGTCCTTTCTCAGATTATTTTTTTTTCCCATGAACTCTCTGGAACCACTTATTTCATTTTTTTAAAGTCAAGGTAACAAGGAACACATCACTTCATATCTATATTGTCACATGCAGCTTCTTTGATAAAACAACCACAAAAGGAAAAAGTACCCCCACAAATGTATCCATGGTTTCAGAGGCATCTTATAGTACTTCAATGTTCCATAGTATGAGCTGATTTTTCTACTTGGTCCTGACCTTCTTGTCATCTAAATACCCCTTTATCTATTTTAGTACTTTATTAAACTTTTATTTTGTGCCAGGCAAGATTATGTATACCATCTCTCACAGTGAGCGTGAGAGAAGTGTTATTATTACTTTCCTTTCTTTAGATGAGAAAATAAAACAGCAGGATGATGTTGACTGCAAGGTCACACAGTTATCAAATGGAGGGACAAAGACATGGGCCCAGAGTCCATATGTAATCCAGTATGCCACCAAGTATCTATTAAAAGTGTTACATTAATCTTCATCTAACAAAGAAGCTTGTTACCTTCTGAATGTATCTATGGAAAAAATAAATCCTTTAAAATATCTTGTATGGTTAGGCACAGTGTCTCCCAGCATTTTGGGAGGCTGAGGTAGAGGATTGCTTGAGTCCAGGAGTTCAAGATCAGGCTGGACAACATAGCAAGACCTCATCTCTACAAAATATCAGAAAATTAGACAGGCATCATGACGCATGTCTGTAGTCCTAGCTACTCAGGAGGCTGAGGCAGAAGATAACCTGAGCCCAGGAGCTTTGAGGCTGCAGTAAGCTGTGATCATGCCACTGTACTCTAGCCTGGGCAACAGAGTGAGATCCCAACTAAATATATATCTTGCATGTAAAAGTTCTTGGAAAAATAGTAGTTTAATACTATTTTCATACCCCAACTAAATGAAACTGAAATTTTAAACACAGTTGCTATTATTTGATCGAATCCTCATCAGTGAGTAGAGTAGTGAGTAGATTCCCTTAAAGTCCACCCACAACTATTTCTCTGATCTTGGGCCTCTGTGCCTGCATGTGTAAAATCATGCAGAGGGAAAACATTTTGGCTGCAAAGACCCTTTCCAAATCTTAATCGAAATATTTTAAATCAGATTAGTTTAATCTCATAGAACTTGACAGTCATACAACCCTATTTCTAAATATGCAGATAGCAGCTGTAATAGAGTAATGCTGTAGGGGATAAGTTGTGCCCACTTCTACATTCTATGAGTATGAGTTTATGGACTCACATTAAAAAACAAGATTATTGCACACATTAGAGTTGGTTTCTATAAAAGCAAGTAAAATCAGGGAGGTAGAGGATGTCTCTATTAAAGGGAGTAAGAAATAAGGAACCAACCTGGATTCTATCTCTTTTAGCCTACTGATTTTTAGGTTTGTTTACTATGTGCCAAACACAACATAAAATTAAAGTAATAATTTAGAAGTTATTGCTTTAAAGCAAAGGAAGAAAAGGGTCTCTGCAGGGAAGTGTTTCCCTAGAGTCTTCCTAATACTGATTAACACTAGTTTTTGAAATGTTAATTAGTTTTGAGCTTAACAGCTAGTCATTGTCTAAAAGGGCATGGAGCAAAACTTTTCAAAGTGTGGACTAAGGAGTATTTAACTCCTTAATGCCAAGGACTGGCCATTTCCTCCATTGCTGGCCATTGAACCATGAGAATGCCAGAACTGATTAGCTGTGGTGATTAGCAGGCTGACATTAGGACTAGAATCACTTGTCATTTGCTTACATTGACAGGCTACCTACAAAAATGTCCAACCTTTATCAGTACCATGCATTCCACTTAGTAGTATTATGAAATGCATATTTTAAAACTTGTATAGACTAAAGATAGGTTTAATAAAATGTAAACAATTTTTGAAATATGATCTAAAATTATGATCTTTCTGTGAGTGCCTTTGTTATCTAATTGGTATAATAGTAGAAAATCGAGCTTTTTTTTTCTTAGGCTGTATCTTACAGACCATATTTATTACTTTTTCTAAATCTGTGCCATCAAAATTTCACATTTTCCTATTGTACTCAGTAGACTAAGAGACTCTTAAAAAGAACATTCACTAAAAACTTCATAAAATAAGAATTCTTATGGGGAATACATCTTCACAGAAAAGAGTTACAATGTGATTCAGACAATGGAAATCAGAAAAGTGGTAAGTAGTAAGATATGTTTGCTGTACCCAAAAATATTTGCTTATAAAGCAAAAATGTCTATATATCTATGTGATCATATTTATGAATTATCATTATTTATTCCATATTGCTATTCAGAAACTGAATTAAGAAATTTGCCCGAAGTCTTAAAACTAAATGTTAGCCTGTATTTTTGAAAATGTTGTTTCTACTGCTATGGTCTTCACTTTGTCTTCCTTAATGATTACTTAAGCACACACTGGTAAGTTGTTTTTCCTTTAACAATTGTATGTAATTCAATTTCTTTAACCATATTAGGAGTGAGAATCTAGTCTTACACAAACTGAAAATTCTACATGAAATTCGGTATCCTTTTGTGAAAAATTCTATTTATTCAAACATTAAACTATAAAAAGCTAATAAAATATAGAGAAGCTATATCCACAAAATTGTTGTATAGAACTGAAGGACAAATAAACTCAGGTGGAAAAGTTTGAGAAATATGTCAATACCAGAGAGGTGCACGGTGTAACCTAAGGACACAGGTACTGAGAAATAAAGAAATGACCAGAATAGATGATTCTGGACATTGCAAAATGTTTGCAGAAGACTATTTTGACTGCCTGTTTAGTATTTGCTAAAAGATCCATCACTAGAAAAGAAAAATGGAAATCAGAAATAGGACTATGAAAGAAACACTGAAGCAGGACAGTAGTACAATAAAAAAAGATAAAATTTTAGGGATGCTATAAAACAAACTTTCCTCAAATTTATTTTTCAGGTTATCCTTTTTATATAAGCATTCTTAATAACATTGGCTTTTCATTCTTCCCAAATCACATTCAAATAAATAAATATTACTGTTCTTCAACTGTATATTGCATTATTATTATAGATTTCCCAACAGTTTTTAAAAAATCTGTGTTTTTTTCCTTTGTAGATATTAATATGCATCACGCTTCGCTATGGCATTTCAATCTACTTGTATTGTTTGTATATTTTTGAATATTCCTTTGATTTTGCAACATTTATTTTAAACAAATTTCTCACTACTAAACAAATATTTCAAATCATTTTGTTTTATCTTCAGAGGGAGAATTTCATAATCAATCTTCTATTTACTACTATTAGAACTAATTTAGGAGTGAGAATCTTTTGCTGTTAGTCAAGCGGAAATGAGTATAAGCTCTGCCATGTAGGTCTTGAAACCTTGGGCAAGTTACTTTACTCTTTGATCACCATCTGTAACATGATAATAATAGCATGGATTCTAAAACTGCAAATGAGCAAAATACCTTAGCATGTGGAGGTGTCAGTAGGTCATACGCTGTCTGCCTAGGATAAGACTGCGCACTCTCTCCTAAGACAGTTACTTTCATAGTCTAGAAAGTCACCAATCTGAAGTCTAATTTACCATTCTCAACACCTCCCAAGTAGATGGATGTCTTAGAATTTACTTGTTTTCAAGTTCATGAGGCTTTGAACGAAGCTTTCTATTAATTAGTTAACAAAAAATAACTGGCACAGAGAAGCAGAGTATTCTGTTTAGATGCCTGCCCAGACAATTTCCCCTTATGGACAGATTTATGAATTAATTCATAAAAAGAATACATTTATTAATTTACAATGAAAGTAGCAGTCATATACCCCAAGCAGGGAGCCAGTCTATTCTCCCTATCTGCACATATAAGTGAAGCAAAACAATCACTGGGAAATTCTTTTGTGAATATGGAATTAAAGCAAGGGGAATTAAATTGATTGAAAATTTTAACATCATCATGCTAAGAGAGCATGATAATGCATTGATCTCTCAATAGAGATGACTTTAATAATAATAGTAGCTAACGATGGAAGACTTTCTCTTTCTTTTCTTTTTTTTTTTTTTTTTTGCGTTGGAGCCTCACTCTGTCGCCCAGGCTGGAGTGCTGTGGCACACTCACGCCCACCCCCGTGCTGACCTGCTGGGTTCCGGCGATCCTTCTGCCTCAGCCTTCCAAGTAGCCAGAACTACAGGTGCGCGCCACCGCGCCCAGCTAATTTTTTATTTATTGTAGAAACGAGGTCTTGCCAAGCTGCTCGGGCTGGTCTCGAACCCACGGGCTCAGGCAATCCACTCTCCTTGGCCTCCCAAAGTGCTGAGATGATAGACTGAGCCACCAAGTCCGGTCACAAAATACTTTCTATGTGCCAAGTACTGTTCTAAGTACTTTATATAAATAAGTTAATTTAATGTTTATTAAAACCCTTGTAAGAACTTCTATTACTATCTTGATTTATAATGATGAAACTAGCAAAGAGGAGTTAATTAACTCGCTCAGGATCACAGAGCCAGGGAGTGGCAGAGGGAGAATAAATTTGCCCATGGGGCCTGCATTCTCAGTTTTTGTTTGTTAATTTCGCTTCTGGAAAATTTTTTGTAGGGGGGTATTGTCAATCTCGTCTCATGATTCACATTTTCAATATTTCTCCAGATATTGAATCCTCCTTCAAACTGATATATTTTCTTTATATATGGTTTATTTTATTTTTTTCCAACTAATACTTACTGAATGCTACTGTGTGTCAAGATCTTTATGATGTACTATGATTACAAAGGATAACAAGAAAGACAAAATACCTGCTTTTGTGAATCTTAGGATCTGTTCACTCTACATAATGAATGAATGAATGAATGAATGAGTGAATTAGTAGACAAAAATTAATACAGAAGGTAACTGGGTGGTGAAAAAACAACAGGGTGCAAAAACAGAGATTACAGGTGGAAACTTGTTTTCTATGAAATAGTCAATGAAGGCTTCCCTAAGAAAGTGACATATCTGAGGACAAAGAAAGCAGCAATCAAAAAGTGCTTCTGGCAAAACAGAATAGGATGTACTAATAGCAAGTGTAAACGAAAAGAGCAAAGGACAGAGTGGAATGCATTCCAGTTGCGTTCATCTATTCATCTGTTCCACAGTCAAACACCGCAGGACTGGAAACTCTCCTTGGCATAGTTGTACTCTAATTTCAATATTTTACTATCAGAGGAAAATCATTAAAAAATAAAGCTAGCCGGGCTCGGTGGCTCAGCCTGTAATCCCGCGCCTTTGGGAGGCTGAGGTGAGTGGATTGCCTGAGCCCGCGAGTTCGAGACCCGCCTGGGCAAGCGAGACCTCATCTCTACAATAAATCAAAAAATTAGCCAGGCGTG
>CAUYQG010184698.1:0-37849 GCA_963574415.1 Tarsius wallacei
CCACGCCCGGCTAATTTTTTGATTTATTGTAGAGATGAGGTCTCGCTTGCCCAGGCGGGTTTCGAACCCACGGGCTCAGGCAATCCACTCACCTCAGCCTCCCAAAGGCGCGGGATTACAGGCTGAGCCACCGAGCCCGGCCGCCGCCTCAGTCTTATAAAGACTCCTGTGATTAAATTGGGCACACCTAGAAAATCCAAGATAATCTCTTTTGCCATGTAAAGTAAAAGAGTCACAGATTCTGGGGATTTAAACTTGGACACCTTTGGAAGGGGAATGCTCAGCCTACAGCAGAAATCTAAGAACTCAAGGGAGAGAATGAGCTGAGTGGTAACAGAAAATGCTGCTGGAGGCTTCTTGTAGTGATTCCACACTTTATTTATTGTGGTTCAATGATTGTCAGGCTTTTCTCCGAGTTTTACCAATCTGAGTCATCTGCCCCTCAGAGGCAAGTCCAGGTTTGGGTAGAGAGAGGATCTATAAAAGTAGTTTCTACTGCTCTTTCATAAGAAAAGAAGTGTCTGTCTCTCAGGAAATGTTTCCCTACAAGAATGAGGAAATGAGTTGCTGAAGATGATGATTGCCTCATTTCGGTCTTTCTAGAGCCAATTTTGAAGATGGACATAGAAAAAGGCACTAAACCACAGACTACTCTTTGCTTCACTATGCTTTCTTTTCTCTCTTTCTAATACTCTGCCTTTCTCTTTGTTTTAAATCTCAGGAAGAGAAACAGAGAGAACAAAGAAGCAAAAACAATAGCAACAAACATCCAAAGAAATAACAAGGACATTGAGAAGGAGCATGGAGGAGAATATGAAAAGAAGAGTTATTTGGGAAGAATTGCAGAAAGAAGTAAATTATCATTTTTACATATAAGTGAGATTGTGCAGTATTTGTCTTTCTCTGCTTGATTTATCTCACTTAATATAACATCCTCCAGGTTCATCTATGTTGTCAGAAATGACAGGATCTTCTTTTTTTTTTTTTAACCATTGTATAATATTTGCCACATTTTCTTTATCAATTCATCTGTCAATGAACACTTAGGTTGATTCCATATCTTGGTTATGATAAATAATGCTGCATTGAACATGAGGTGCAGATAGCTATTCACCATAATTATTTCATTTCCTTTGTATATTTACCCAGAAGTGGGATGCTGGATCATACGACAGGTTGATTTTTAGTTTTTTGAGGAACCTCGATACTGGCTATGCTAATTTACTTTCCCAGCAAGAGCATACAGGGAGTCTCTTTTTAACATTTGTTATCTCTTGCTATTGTCAACACTTAGCTCTCTTTTTTTTAAATTATGCTAGGTATTCTAATCGATTTGAGGTGATATTTCTTTGTGGCTTTAATTTGCATTTCCCAGATGATTAGTTATGTTGTAAAATATTGATAGATATACAGGAAGAGATAGAATGAAATTCAATAATAGTGGGGGTCTTTAACACCCCACTTTCAACAACAGACAGATCATCCACACAGAAAATCATGAAGAAAACATGACTTGAACTACACTTTAGATGAAATGAGCCTAATAGAAACAAAGACAACATTCCATCTAACAGCTACGGAATACACATTCTTCTCAACTGCACACAGTACATTCTCCAGGAACATATATTAGGCCGCAAAGCAAGTCTTAACTATTTTAAGAAGATTGAAATCAATCTTTTGACCACAGTGGTATAAAACTAGAAATCAATAACAGAAGGCACTTCGGAAAATTCACAAATATGTGGAAATTCCACATATCTTCGGATTTAATTTTTTTGAGGCAGATAAACTAATTCCTCAGAAAAGGAAAATTATGGAGATGAATAAGAGAGTCAGAGAAAGAATCCAGCTTTTATATTGTGAATTCCGCCCTTACCTACTGGGCAGATGATCTCTCTGACTCTTATGAAGGAAGCTGATACTTGAGTTTTACACTTCCTGCAGTGAAAGCAGCAGAAATATGAACAGATTCTAAAAGGCATTTTGCACTTTCTGGAAACAGATGCTGTATTAGGTATATTTAGCAGGTGGATCTGTTCATTGTGTTGTCTTATTAAATGCAATATTATTGTTAATACCTCCTGTGAGTTTCAATACTTGATACTGGTTATGACACTTTATGCTGACTAAAGATGAAGAAAGAATATAATAATGTGTTGCCAAGGCAATTAATTTTCATTGAAGTAATAAACAGAATAAATAGCAAGGTATTTTTCTCCGACTACTACATTCACATTTGCTGTGTGCTGCCTTGTTTTGTCTCATCTTTCTTGCCCTATTTATTTACCAGTCATGGCATGAAACTTTAATTGTGCTGTAGCTGGCTGTCTCCATATCAAGAAAACATAAAAACAGACTACAGGGCAGTCAGCCAGAAACTGCTCACTTAGGTGACGTCCGCTAAAGCAAAGTGAAGGTGCCAAGCAATTATCCACTGAGTAAGATCAATGTAGACAGCAATACCAGATAATTTATTTCTTGCTCCCCAACTTCTTTCTCCATTTTTAGACCAGAATTACCAGTGAAAGTTGCAAAGTCCCAGCTTCCTGTGACTCCCATAAGTTCTGTGTTGGACAAGCTCATTCACTAAGGCCCAAAGATCTGCTTCTATTCTTACCATGCCACAGTCCCTCTTAGCATCGGAACTAACTGATATTTCTCATGCTAGTCAGGGACAGCACAATATTTGATTATAAGTTATTTAGAGTTTATCAAAATTATTATTCAATACATTTTTCAATAGGTCAAAGGCATTTTTGCATTTGCAACAGGATTTCCAGTGGGCAACGACAACCTAGTGTTGTTCCAGAATTGCAGTTGAGACCCAAAACTGAAGATTAAAAACTGCTCTATGAGTCTATAATTAGACTGGCCAGTGAACCAGCAAGAATGAAAGCCACCTCACAGTGCATCAATATGATAAGAAACTGAGAGGAGGAGAGGCAACGTGTGATGGGGAGTGCAGTGTTAAGAGAGAAGCTACTAATACCTTCATGTGGAGAAGGGAAATCACAGTGGAGGGACATTAAGAAGATGACTCATAACAATTTAAGTTGACTGAACAAAGGAGGGACTGGCAGCTATTTCCTGACTGTTTTCTTGTTGAGCTACCTAAGGTCCTGCCCACACTTATGCTACTGTATGAGTGGAACCTGGTAAGGGAGCTCCAGAGAGAATGTTTTGGGCCTCAGGAGCAGGGCTGCAATGTGATCAAGCAGCTTATGTGAACTTGAGACCCCAATCCTAGGCACTCTGTTCACACTGTAGATACTTAAGAGTGCAACAGTTTGTTGGTGTTATCCTCTTCCCTGCCTATAGTGCAGGAGATACAGGTTGCATATTTCCTGGAGTTTTGGGTTATAATCGACTACTTCTAGATTGAACTTTTCTGAAGATGAAACACCTGCTGGAGTTCCACTGGCTTTAAGGGACTGTGGAGTCATGTTTCTGGAAAGAAAATGGAGTCCTGCTCTACCCATTCCAGTTCCATGGTCTCCCCTGAGAATAGGTGAAAGGGGAATTCGTTGATTCTAGGATCCAGACAAAGGAACACAAAGGTTGGTGGAGGGGTAATAACCTTGAAGCTATCTTGGTTGCTGCTGAGCCAAGTATAGGACTATCTAGCCAGGAGAACTGTTGAGGTGAGTATCAGTGTTGGAGTTGAAAGGAGTCATGGTGATCTCTTTGAAAAGGATTTGCAGAAGGGGAAGAGGCCAGGGTATAGTTTAACAAGACTCCAGCAAAATCATACACAACATTTATGTGGAAGCCAACACTCTATTGGGGGCAACAAATATCTAAACCAGTCATGGCCAGGGCACCCTTCTAAGTACCAACTATTGGAGTGACTCTTACCTCTGTACCTGCTTGTCTGGTTGTCAGACAAGGTGAAGGCTCTGAAGTCTGAAGAAAGTTGAAATTTAAAGAGAGAAACAAGGCAGCAAGTGTATGAGAAGACCACAAATTTCCTCATTCAAGCCTCTGTGTGTGTGTGTTGTGTGTGTATGCATATGCACATGTATGCATACATGTTTTTATATCTAAAAAACACATACACATTGACATCTGGACTAGTGTGTGAATGAATAACTGCCACCATAGCCTAGGCAAGTTGACACATAAAATTAACCATCATGTGACATAATTATTTTTTCAAATTATATTTACAGGTCAACATGTTGAAACTTTTTGATATGATTACAAATCTTAAATGAGAAATAAGAGGAAGATAAGAATAACAGAGATGCAGATATTCAGTCTTCTAAACAAAACTGTTCTGGCAGTTTACAAGTATATGTAGTTTGTATGTTTGCATATATGTGAAACAAAAGGTGCGTGCAAGAAGTAAATATTTTACTTTCTATTAACAGTTTTCTTCAGAGACCTGACAAGGCAGCACAAATCCATAAAGGGTCTTGTATGTTTTAAATTCAGTTAGCTCCACTTTTCGTGCTTGGATTTAGGTTGAAACTCTATGAGTACATAATGCAGATCACCAAAAACCCAGCAAAATGATGATGATGATGATAATGATGATGATGATGATGATGATGAAGATAATGATGATGATAATTGGGAAGTGGTAACTGGGGAAAAAAGAGAATCCCTGCTTAAACTCAGATCATGTAGGATTTTAATTATGTCTAAAAACAAGTAATAGTAATACAATTAGATATTTTATTCTTGTACTGAGAATATATGAACTAATTTTGATATTAAATCTTGGACAGGCCAAGTGCAGTGGCTGACACCTGTAATCCCAGAACTTTGGGAGGCGGAGGCAAGAGGATTGCCTGAGCCCAGGGGTTCGAGACCAGTCCAGGAAACTTGGCGAGAACTCGTCTCTACAATAAATCAAAATATTAGTCAGGTGTGGTGGTGCATGCCTAAGTTCCAGCAACTTGGAAGGCTGAGGTGGAAGGATCACCTGAATCCAGCAGGTCGAGGCTGCGTTGGCCGTGAGCGTGCCACTGCACTCCAGGCTGGTTGACAGAGTGAGACTCCAACTCAAAAAAAAAAAAAAAAAAATCTTGGACAGGTGCATTTTTTTAGATGTCAGCATTTGTGTGCGTATATTTGTGTCTATGTGTTTTTATGAGCATGTAAGTGAAAAAAGGATTAAACTTATATGTTAGGTTAGATGACTTTTTTAAAGCTGGAGACCATCTCCCTTTATGCATTACACACTTTTTATGACAATTTTTTATTCCATCATGTCAATGACTTCCTGCTCTATATTGTCTGTCTCTGTCAGCTTAACTGTCACCAATGTCCAAGTGTATCCCTCTATTTTGAGTGAACTTAAATTCTGATTTGCTTATAGACTTCGGTAGCTTTTTATGAAGGATGGCTCACTAACTCTGTAGACCCCAGAGGCCAAAATCAGAGAACTAGGTTAAATAAAATTCTAAAAGTTATTTGCCATGTGGAAAATTGCCCATTTCATTTCTCCAAGCCCGAAACCACCCAGCTGGGAGGTTGTAATATGATCACCTTTTCTTGAGTATTTATATTTATATCAAAGCATTCAATTACCCTTTAATTCGATAAATTATTCTGAAACTCCTATATACAGTCAGAATAAACCCTTAAGTAAACAGCAACAATAATATACAAAGCTATGATAAAACAGACACTTATATTAATTAAATTAAAATAATTAATGTATCCCACAAATATATTTCATATCTGAAGACAAACCTTTAGCATCATATCACCAGCAATATTATCTGATTCCTTTGTATTTTTATTTTGTTAGGTAAGTATTAGAAAGAATGTCAGGTTTTGTTTTCCTAGACAAAAGCCCAGTTTAGAAATTAATTGCAAATATCTATTAAGTTCTGATTAACTGCCAAGTCCTGTGCTTGTCCTTGACAAAAAACTTGGGAATATGAGAAGAACATGTAAAGGAAGACAAAAAAATAGGATGAGACAAATAATTTAAATTCTTGTTTGAAATGCATAGCTCAGCACACCATCCCATTTATAATAACATGAAAAATAAGGAGATATGTATGTACCATAAGAACTGTAGGATTTTAGGGGGAGAGCAACAAATGATAACATGAGTAGGAAAGATTTCATGAGAGAGATCAACTCTGAACTGGGATATGAGGGATGGTGCAAAATGAGGAAGATTTTTCTAGGCATGGAGGGCTAGAATTTCAGCAAAGGGTGAAAGGACCACATGCACAAGTGAAAAAAGAGGGACAAAGACAATAGGTTTATCGTCAGAGAGAAGGCCGTCTTGTCTAAGGTGGAGGTTTCCTATTGGATAGGAGTAGAAGATGAGGTTGATGGTAAGAAAAGCAAAATGTGCCAGATAATTAAGAAGATTTTATTCCTATTATTGTGACAGGGAGGCTGTTTATTAATGAGGCATGACTCAAAAATGAGAGAAAAAAACCTTGAGATTTTATAAAACAAATAAGTCAGTGAGGAACGGGAGAGGTGGGTTTTAAGTCAGATTGTTCAAAGACAGGGAGGTCCTTTGCTGTTAGCCAGGACACAGAAGGGTACAGGGATTTCTTCATTGTTCTTGTTTTTAGGGAGCACAAGACTTAGGCAAAGTTGAATATTACCAATAGTAAGGAGCTATATCATGCAGGTCTTAAAGGCAGACTGAGACTATTAGAACTTAAAAGAAAGCTAACAGAGAAAATAAAGGCTACATGATGAATGAAATGTTAGAAAAAGAAAAGAAATGCATCCCATCCTGCATTTGGTTATGATATGAAAATGGGACTGCCTGGGCAGGTGAGAGAGAGGGCAGGTAGATTACACAGAAGGATGTTAGAAAATCCAGATATATGGGATGAGGAGCCACAGAGAAGACGGGGAGTCAGTCAAGCAAAAATTGATAGGATGGGAGATGTGTTACACACAGAGAATAAGGGGAGGGGTGGATAACCTTGATATCTAGCTGCAAGAAGAGAAAGGTACATTGGTAAAGGGTGTGTCTGGGAAATGAGATAAACATGGAAATTGTTTTTGAAAATAACCAAAAGCCTGTACAAAAAAGAATGAAGCAAGAATATGTTTTAGTAGTATTTTCTCAATCAACTTTGAGATTCAGATGCTATTTTGTATTTAATAAAAAATGATTGACAGTAAATGGTGGTGCTTATTTCACCAAAAATGGGAATTGTTTTTAAAGTTGTGATTTATTCAGTTGCAGAAGATGAAAGTAAAGCATTTTGGCAACTTTATTCCCAGTGAAGATGTGTGATCTAGTGAAATGCTCACCAGACTTGGAATCAAATAACATAGACTTGCATCTTGTTCACAAGGTATGTTATCCTGGGAAAACCACTTAACCTCTTTGAGTGAGCTTCTGTTCCAAGAAAAGAGGGATAATATCTTTTCTGTCTATAATAATGTGTTAAGTGATCTGCACACCACAAGTGCTATGCAAGTGTAAATATTTTATCTCACTTTATTTATTCACTTTGCACTTACTGCCAGAAAGAATTTAGGGCAACTTATCAGTGGGTAAAGAAGACAGAGCTAAAATAAACATATATAATAATCACGGTGGCTTCTCGTTCTTGGACACTCACTAAATGCTAGTCACCATGCTACATGCCTTATTGCATTAGCCATCATCATCATCATCCTCAGGAACAAGTACTTTTTGGTCATAATTTTTCAGATAAGAAAAATGAGGCTTAGAGAGGAAATGAAAGAAAATCACATAGCAGTGGGGAAGCCAGAATGTAAACCCACGTGTCCTACTCCAAAGATTTAGCTGCTAACAATATATTATGTTGCCTTTCAGAACGCAAATGGAAAAATCAAAGTAAGGCAGACATAAAAGAAAATGGTCTAAGTATGAGATTATACAAAATTTCACTTTATAGAGTCCTATACACTTGCTATCAGCAAGATATAAATTAGGCTCTGCATTTTACACAGAAAGAAAAATATGCTCAGTCACACAATTTACAATGTCAAGATAAAATCAAACCAAGTGTTACAGAAAAAACAGTGATTCTAATAATAACACTAGGAAAAAATGTCTCCAAAGGGTTCTTGCCATGTTTCAATACAATATACATCTTTCTCAGCAATATCCTTAACATCGGCACAATGAGAAATATCAAATAAAGTGGTATTATTATCACTGCATATGTAGCAGAATGTTATCATTAGTTTTAACCAAGCAATACACTAGCTGAGAATTCCCAAAGCTAGATTGCACAGGCACACATATTCTAACACTTTGAATTTTCATTAGATCAATTATAGAACTGGGCCGAATGCAGAAAAGAAGGATCAGTGAAGGTATGTTTTTGGAGGGTCTGAAGTAATGCTGCAAGTTCCACCTCTGCCCCAGAGGGATAGGTGGGTCGCTGGGTTGGGGGCTCAGGGGAAGTAGGAGGTGTCACCTTCATCTTAAGCCTAGTAAGGTGTTAGTTTTTAGTGTAAACAGATAGATCCTTGTCCAGTTGTTTTTTTGTCCTGGCTTTTCCACGCCAGCAATTTGATCTTCCCTAGACTAGGGAAGAGGAATTGGTTGTGTTCCACTCCATTAGGATGAGGGTTGGAACAGAGAAATGGTAGTGAAAGAGGATCAGAATAAAACCAGTCACCTCAAGGTGAGATAGCCTGTGAGCCAATGGCTCCTACAGTCACTTCCAAGAGTTAAAGACAAAGGTGTTGACATTCAACCAGAGAGTGTTAGCAAGCCGTGACCTGGAGGTCTATCAAGTTGTTGCCAAGAGTCCGGGAAAAGAAAGATGTCATTGGTGTTCAAGAGAATCTCCCTGAAAAGATCATATGAGGTCAGGCAGAGTGGTATGCTGAGGACTAAGCTGGATTTTATTCTGTTACTGTGGTCTGGGGAATCACATATTCACTACTGTGGCAAAAGCTTAATAGTTAGATGCCGATAATATCTTTCCAACTGAAAAGTAAATTTCCACATGTTGTCCTCAAGTAAGTGCCTCAATCAATTAATAAACACTTAATAAGAACTAATTAATGGACTAGATTTCCTGAGAAATATGAGGGAGTACTCACAAACTGGAATTATCTTTTGGAGGGCAGGCCTCTTGCAGTACACTCAGAATTTGTTTCTCTGAATCAAACGGTCAATAAAATTTTTATCTCGATGTTTTGAGAAGCTTGCATTGTGATTTGCAGAAGAAACGTCTCAATTTGTGGCATATAGGTGACTGGTTCTTCTACCATGAAAATGCACCTCCCTATACTGTATGAAAATGCACCTCCCCATACTGTACTGAGTGTTCACCAGTTTTTGACCAAAAAATGACATGAGTCCCATTCCCCACCCTCCCTGTTCACCTGATCTTGTCCCGAGTGACTTTTTTTGTTGTTTCTCCAATGAAAAAAGCCCTCAAAGAGAAATGTTTTGTCAACATGGAAAAAGGAAACAAAAAAATAGCAGGGGTATGAAAAGGCATCAAAACTGATGAGTCCAAAAACTGTTTTGAGCAATGGAAAAAGCATTTTGATAGGTGTATTGCATCAAACAAAGAGCACTTTGAAGGTGACTGAACTTTAAGCATGTAAGAATAAATACACGACTTTTTATAAATAAATTCTGGGGTTTTTTTTGTCTCCTCATATATAAAACATAGAAACAAAATAGCACATTTCAACTGTAAATTGAGAAAATATAAGGCATAGAGAAGGACTGTGTGATTATCAAATCCTTTGAGGAGCCAGGATTAAAGTTCTACAACCTGCTCTTTAGTCCTGGACTCCTTCAGGTTTGGGTGATGGTTTTCTTTTAGAGAGGTCCCCAGGACCTAAAGAAAGTGTCTCCCATATGTTAAAAGGTAAGCTGAGGCACAATAACATTTAAGAATTAATTTGAGCAAACAATTCATGAATCAGGCAACTCAAAACTAGAAGTGATTCAGGAGCTCCATTGAAGAAATGTAAGGCACAGGTTTTTGTAGAGCGAACATGGAAATAATACAAAGAAAATATTTGATTGGGTTCAGTGACAAAGTTGCCTTATTTGGTCTGTTCTGCTGAAAAGTTTCTAGTTATGTAATCATAAGCTTGTTAGTCACTTCCGATTGGTTGAGCTCAGTTCTGTTTTCCTTTAATATAGCCATTTACAATAAATAGTTCAAGTTAAGTTTCACTTATATTTACAAATCAAGCAAGATTAAAGTCACTTATGAGGCCTAACTGTCTTTCTCCACCCAGAGATTCTTCAGGCCTGAGTGAACTTTAACACCTATTACCAGGCCTCATTCATTGATGGAGATGCTCTTTGAGGTTAAGAACGCCCTTTCCTACTACAGAGACAGAAGTACATTTAAGAAGAGTTCAGCAATCTGAGGTCAAATGGAGACACCTGTAGGGGAAAAAAGAAGAAGAAAATTTTTTACCTGAGAAATGCGAGCCCCCTTAAACTGTTGGATCCAGAGAAGAATTAGAATGAAAAAACAATCATTTCACTCCTTCTTGTGCTAAATAATTATCTCTTGAGTCATTTGGTATGTAGGCTTTAGACTAACTGACACACCAAACAGCCATAAAATGTCATATGCTGGACATGGTAACTCATAAATTGTAACTCATATGGTTCAACAATGTATACCTAATCACTAATCAATGTTATTTCTATAAACCAATGAGAATTCCTGTCAAACAACTTTGTATCAGTCCACCCTTTCTTCCCTTTCACTTTTAAAAACCTGCTAATGGAGCTCATATCCAAAGTTACTTGGGTCTGAGTCTTCCAGGCAGTTGTCCTTGTTTTGGTTCAAGTAAACTCTGAATTATATTTTGTGCCTCAGCTGCTTCTTCTTAGGTCAACGCACCAAACGGTACAGTCTGTTCACACTTCAGGATGAGCTAGGGTCCCCTTCTTGGATTGTGTCTCTTAGAAATGGGTGTCTTCTTTTTCCTTTTCGGGTTGCAGAATCATGTTCTTGATTATTTACTTACCCAAATTGGCCATCTTCATTACTTTGACCTTTCTATTGTTTGGTAATTGAATTCGTTGGCTGATCTATCTCCATTAAAGTCTGTCTTAGAGTAGGACCTTTGCACAGGGCCAAATGAGAACTAAGAGCTCTTATAAAGAAGGCCTTTAACACTCATTAATTTTGCCTTTCAATTTTAAGTCCTCTGCTCTATCTGCTGAGTTAGAACTGTTTGCCATTTGTGGAAGGCACTCGGCTTTCTATTATCCAGGGCCATGACTAGAAACCATGACAGAGTCCACTGTTAAGTTCTTCACTTTGACTTAACATGGCTTTTGTGCATTCACCATGTGCCTGATATTCTGGGAAAACTCCCATTCTTGTTCTCCCTTAACCTAAAGACTTATCTGGACATTGAATATGCTGACCACCTCCCTAGTCTTAACTTTTGCCACCTACTTAAAACAAGTTAAATGAGGATGATTACGAAGGTGGGATTCCTCATTGCCCAGGCCCATCCACACACCGGCACTCAGACATAAGTTTCTAAAATATTGTCCTCCCTGTTCTCCCTCTGAACACCAAATAATTTGCTTTTTTCCCCCCAGAAGCAGCTGACTGAGCTAAGTCATTTGAAAAGAGTTCAGATGAGGTTCAGAAAAGTCTCACTGCCCCTACAGGGCACCTGTGGACAATCCTCTGTCGGATGTCCAATAGGTTCTGGGTAGGTAGACTCCTTGTAGCTCAACCTGTGGCAGCTGTTTCAAATTTCCTAACTCCTCAGTTTCTGTTTGTCCATACAAAGACCACGTTAGGCATGCCATTTGTATAATGCTTTTAACTTTCAAAGATGGCTAATTACATCATCATTTGCTAGCAGAATTCTCGTGAGACAGAAAGGAAAAACCACAGAAACTGGAAGAGTCAGACCACAGGAGAATGTCTTGCCTAAGTGTACACAGCTTGCAAAGAGAAAGCTGGAATAAGAATTTATTCTCCAGTCATCTGACCTACCTGACTTAGTAACCCTATCCCTGTCCTCTGCTGCAACCGCAAAAAGTAAAGTAAACATTTCTAAGAAATAGGTTTACCAGTTTGGGTCCAGAGATGTGGGAAACATCAAAATGGTTGGTAATTTGTAGATTTTACTTGACAACTGAACGAATTTTTGTAGTTTTTGTTAGTAGTTAGAATGACTTATGTACTTTTTTGTGATTTAGAAGAGGATGAAGGGAAGTGTGCATTCAGTAAGTCTGATCTATCAAGTAATGACAGCCTATAAATTTAGTTTGCCATTTTCAAGCACAAATTTAAGAGGGATTTATTGGGGGAGGAGCCCAGAGGCTGCTCTCTATTTCCTCATCTTTGCATTTCTGATTACCCTTTGATTTTGCATTTATTCAGTTCTTGGATATATAGCACCTAGTTTTTCCATGCTTGTTTCTCTTATTTTAATGTATGGTCCCCTAGCAAGATCTTATTGACCAACACACTGCTGTTTAATAGCAGCTGGTCAATCTTCCAAAGAGAGGGATACATTTTGAGGCTTTAATAACTTAAATTTGGGGATTGCAATCAATCCTCTTGTAGCTGTTTGTGATTTATCATTAGAGGGTCTAACACTACACAGTTACAACTAATTTATCTATTTGTTAAAAGTTTTATGATAGAAAGCTTTATTTCTATGATTTAGCTCTAAGGAGTCCTTGGGGCTTTATGTTGAATACAATATTTTCTTTTTTCCTTTACCTCATGGAGAGTCAACTAGTTTTTCCTTATTAACCCTCTACTCTATAATTAATTATTAGTTTCATATCTGGATCTTTCAGGTTTCTTCTGATGTGACTCTAAAAGTAAACATGGTTTGTTTACTTTTAGCCTTTTCCTAAATTGTGTTTAGAGATTAACACTTATAACTACTTATTAATTATTAAAGTAAAAACACAAATATTAAATTTTCAAAAAAGTTATTCTGTCACACATTTAATGATACCCACAAATTAAAAGAAGAGTTAAAAATTAGACTTAAGTATAATCTGGCAACTTTTTGATTAATTTTCTATTGTTCTTACTAATTACTGCTAAAGTTAACTTTAGTTTTTTTATGCTGAGTTACAGAGAACATTTGCATTTTTCAAATGATGAAAAATAAATGTTCCTTGGAGTTCCCACTGCTTGCTGCAGCCTAGTTAACTCAAGCTTATTTTACTTCAGAAAAGTTACACCCCCATCTTTAACTACCTGCTTTAAAATTATCAGAGAGAAAACATTAAGTTCCTCTTCAACACTCCCAATTAATTTCTTAAGACACCTACTTCCCGTTTTGCCTCCGCATCATTGTCAACTCACCAAGAAAAGTCCCTGCTCACTCTTCCCAGATCCCCAGTCCCAGTGTGCTCTCTTCCTTGTGAGTGGCAACAAACGCAAGCATCTGGAATGAGACTGCTATGATGATATTTTCCCAATTTTGACTTTTTGTTGTTGTTGTTCCAGAAACAGAAAGTACACATTTGTTATTTAGCTTGAATGAAGTGACTGATCAGTATAGACAAGAATCACCAAGGGGACTGATAAAAACCAGTATTAACGGGATGACTTCCAGAAATGCTATGCCAGGAGCTCCTGTGTGAGAACCAAAAGGTACCATTATAAACAGCTAGTCATCTAACTTGAATGCAGGTGCTTGAATGAATTTTTTGGAAACACTGCTTTATGTTTACCAAACAATTTTACAGCCTGGTTCTTATCTACTACTGCTATAGTTTAATTTGTTAATTTATATTATAATAAAAAATATATTAGTATAAAATAATACATTTTTATTTATAAAGAAATAGGCATGCAATTCACAGAGAAGGGAACAAAATGGCTAATAAACATCTGAAAAGACATTCAATTTTACTTCTAATCAAGAAACTGCAAATTAAAACAATATTTTGATACCTCATCATATCCATTTAATTGAAATTTTAAAAATACTTATAATGCTATTCACTAGCAACTGCGGGAAAAACACAACTAGCTCTAGTGTTGGTGGGAGTAAATTTGGTATAATCACTAGTGAGAACAAGTTAGCAGTATCCAGTGAAATTGAAAATGTGTGTACTTTTCTCACCCACCAATTCACTTTTGGACACCTGCCCTGGAGGAAGTTTACTCATGGGCACAAGAGAAATATGAATGAGTATTCAATGCAGCATTACTTGCAATAATGAAAAATTGGAAACAACTTCAATGACTGTACTTAGGGGAATAGATGCATCAAACTACAGAAGATGATGAAGCAGTCAAAAAGAATGAGATATATATATATAATTCTAGCAACATGCACAGATCTAAAAAAAATCACTTTGAGTGAGAAAAGCAGGTTGCAGATATACCCAATTTAACATTTATGCAAAAGTTTTAGATAATACATTAAAATCATTATATTGCTTGTGGATATTCACATAGGTGTAAAAATATAAAACAATGAACTTCGAAAGATTCACATTAAATTTTCCATAGTAGGTGCCTCACTGTGAAAGTAGGTGGGGGAGATATAGGGCACTTAAATTCATTTTATTCACTTGCAAAACTAAAGAACATGTATTGTTATTAAAAATTGTATTTGCAGGCGTATTGATTACAAACGACTTTGACATACTATTTTTGGCATTTTCTATATTTTTTGATTTTCAAAATCAAAGAAAAAGGAGTCTAAGATAGATGAAGAAAATTTTTAAGAATGAATCCAAAACAAGCATGTCTACTAGGATTGTTGCAGAAAACTTAAAGAAGCCTGAAGGCCGAGTTATTTGGGGCCCTGTACTCAAGGCATACAGTTCTAAAGTCAAACTTGTTTTGTCAATTTTCCATTGCTACTTGCTCTACAATTCAAGGTGTCTCAAATTCAGAAAGTTTTTACCTGATTATAGCAAGGATTCCCTTTTATCTTAAAGTATTTAACTTTTACCTTTCTTCTGGTTGAGAATGTTGATCTATATAGTTTTGGCATTCATCTGATGTATTAATACCAAATTAGGGAGAGGATCCAAGTTATATCTCTGGCACAAAGAAGTCAAGAGATACTAGATATTTCAAGATAATTTTTGGTGCTTAGAGAGCCTGTATGTAACAAGATCCTAAAAGTCCCCAGGAAGAAAATTGATGACTAAATTAAATGTCTCAAAAGACTGAATAAACTATGAGAGAGGCTCACATATGTTTAAAAAGAGTTACATTTTATGTCCCAATAGAAAAAAATGTGAGAATCTCTGAATTAAAACAGTCAATAAAAAATATATTTCTGTAGGGGATTGTTTCATGTCCAAAGTCAAACAGCAAATACAACGACCTCTCCCCTCCCACCCAGGTTTCCAGTTTGGAAAAGACCTTGCCTCATCTTGCCCACCCCAATTGCCCTGATCTGAAAGCACAGAGAGACCATTTTGGGACTAATGCTATCCATCAAATAGCTGGTTGGCCCCTATAGGAAGTTACCCTGGTTTCATCCAGAAATGCATGCATGCTTGTGTGTGTGTGTGTGTGTGTGTGTGTGTGTGTGTGTGTGTGTGTGTGTGTGACAGAGAGAGACAAAGTAAGATAAGGGAGAGGGGGGAGAGAGAGAGAGAGAGAGAGAGAGAGAGAGAGAGAGGAGAGAGGAAAGAGAAGGGAGGAGGGAGGAGGGAGGAGGGAGAGGAAGGAGGGAGAGGGAGGCAATGAAGAAGAAATTGACATATTTCTGATTGCTGCCAACTATGAAGTCTAATTTGACTGTGGCTTGACTGGCAGTCAGGACCCTTGAATTACTGGAAGTGGCTATTGATAAAATAAGAGGGAATTTGGAAAAGAAAACACACATTTCCAACTATGATACCTAGCTTTATATACAGTTTGCTTGTTTGCACAAGCAGAAAGAACTGGTAGTCCCTCGACTCTAACTCATTATAACATTGTTCAGGAGAGAATATCAGTGTGTTTGGGAAGCTGTATACAGCTTCCTTTTATCTAAATCTTCCTGCCTCCCAAACACACCAGTGTGCTCCTCAAATACTGTAAAACCGCAGCTTTCCAGATTGCCCACCTGAGTATAAAGTGACTTTTCAAACCCAAAACGTTCTGAATTCCTTTTCTTTCCAACACTATGGAAAGAAGGAAGGATAAAATGTCATGAAATCAAGTCCTCAAATTTACTATTGCAGAACCACTACCACAATCACTTCTAGCTTTAATTTCCCTTCATTTTTAATGGTGAGACCATTACCAAAGCAAGTGCTCCCTAGTCCCACTTCTTCCCATTCCTGATAGCCTGATAGCATTGTGTCTGTATTTGTATGCACATGGGTGCATATATGAGTGAATATGTGCATATGCATACGTATGTGTATATGAGATTTATGTGTGCGTGTGTATGTGTTTGTTTGTGTTACAGTATGTGTGATTGACTATGTGTTTATGTATGTGTATAATACCATGTATGCATGTATATATATGTTTTGCACATCTGTCTATAAGTATATATGTTTGTGTGCGTGTTTAAAGGGAAAGAGCTGCTAATGTGAAAGCATAGAGTTTCAAAATCGTTTCTACTTTTCTGACATTGTGAAATGCAGTCTCACACCAGGGGCCTTCCCCATAGTTGCTAGTTATAGCTGTCATTCTCTGCACCGCAAAGGCCTGTTGGCAGGACTTTTACCACACTATGCCCAATGAGGTGTTCTTGGCTAAGAAAAATTGGTTTGTGTGCTGGCAAATGTAAAGGAAGCATGGCTAAGGAAGCAAAATGCCAGAGAAATTAAGAGTTAACGTTTGTAAAATGCTTTACATTTTACCAAATTTCTTCCACATTACTTCCTTTACTCTGAAAACCAACTCTGTGCCTATGTTGTAGGAATAATAATTACACCCCTCTTATATAAAAGGAAACTGAGGTCTAGAGATGAGTTCCCTACATTTAATTAGAGGCACAGTGAGAGAACAAACTCCAAGTCAAATAACATTCACATCCTCATTACACCAGAGAGACCACAGGATTGCAGTGATTCAGAATCAACACATGCGTCTTCCAAGTAGAGCTTGAACCATGTGCATTTTCAAATGGATGAAGGCCTCATCACATAGTCTATTTAGAGATTCAGTTTTAAAAATAAAGCAAAAACACTGTGATGGCATTGGAAACCCTGCACTCTCTCAAACTGCAAAAGGTAGGCTCTGAGAAGCACCTGGCCATATAAGTTGATCCATGTCTCAGGGCATAAGACAAGTCTGGCTTGGGACTTCAGGGAAGCGAGGCACAAGAGGATAAGAAAGGATGCATACTATAAAGGTAAACAACCTCAACATCCCAGTGGCTCCCCCAAAACAAGGATTCACTTCTCACTTGTGCTACATCTTCATTACGTTGACTGTGGCGCTGCTCTAGGTAATCCTTCATGTAGACTAGGGTGGTGGGCAGTCAGGATCTGGAACATTATGGATCACATAGAAGAGGATTAAAGATGAGGAGCTGCTTTTACAGCTTCTTGCTAGAAATGACATATGACTTTTTTATCCACAGGTCCATTGCTGATTAAGGCATGTGGCTATGTCTGCCGTTAGTAATATGGAGTGGTATTAGCCAATCTCCAAAAATGAGCGTGAATGTATGAAAATTGATAGATTTGCCATAAAATTATATTTTTAACAATTTCCTCCCATCTTGTCTTATCATTTACATTTACTTATATAGCAACATTTTTAAAGACCTTAAGAAGAGATGGAAAATCAAGAGATAAAAAAATCCCCCATCCATTTGCCCAAAGGTAGGTCTTCCTTTTGGCAGAGCCATCAGCCAAGCAATAGAGCAACAGTGTACCTGGTGTGGTGCCCTTCAAAGTAGTGAACACCCCCAAATAGTTTTTGCCACTGGGGTTGGAAAGAGGCTTCCATGTTTTCCTTGAGGGCTCAGATTGGAACCTAATGCCCCTGCCTGTGTCCCAACCAAAATTTTGCAGACAGACAGACACAAACCAGCATTCATGGGATACCCGTGCCCACTATGCTTCACTTGTTTCATATTCATTTTGTTTACTTCTCACATCAGCCATTGAGGGTTGCTCTTATTATTCTTTTTATACAGATGAGTCAAAAATTTTATGCAATTTGTTCAAGGCAGTGAGTACTAGAGCTAACATTTGAACTTCAGGCTACTCAAAACAAAATCTATGCTGTCTACGTTATGCCACATTTTAACTTAAAAGAACAATAGAAGATCTCTTCCCTATAAATAATGGTGTCAGAAAGAAGAATCTGCATATTTTTTGAGTGGCATATCTACCTACAGACCAAAAAAAGTATTCTTACCTCTAATTTAAAATATAATTCTTTTCTATTCCCCTTACTTTAGCAGAAATAAAGCACATTTTCTTATTACCTTTCATACAATCCTCTGAAGATGGGTTTTAAATTATCTAAACAAATAAGAAAAGAATATATTTAAGGGCACAGTGCTTGAAACTAAAGGAGGTACAAATGGTAGATTACGACACACATATGGTCAATCTGTAGAGCTTCTTACAAATGCAGCAAAGAGAGGTCTAAAAACTCCCCCGTTTCCCTGCCTGCCTCAGTCAAGGACATTTTTTTTCCTTCCTATCTTCTAAGCAGAATACTTCATTACATGGTCTTTCTAGCATTAGACATTGCCAGGGGGCCAAATACGGTAAATGGATCAATGGCCTGATGTTATTAGGGGACTCCTACGAAGAAAAGAAATAGCCCACAGAGACTCTGGCAATCTGACATCAATAATAGAAGCCCTCTGAGAAAGTTTCCCAAGCAGAGTGTCTACACACAGTCCTGATCAATAAAGCTCTCAACAAGGATGAGTGTATCCCCGCAGCAAACAATGAACAGTCCTGA
This sequence comes from Tarsius wallacei, assembly GCA_963574415.1. Lineage (NCBI taxonomy): Eukaryota > Metazoa > Chordata > Mammalia > Primates > Tarsiidae > Tarsius > Tarsius wallacei. The sequence goes on from CAUYQG010184698.1 coordinate 18,792, forward strand.
GTCAACTATACCCCCTCCAATGGAAACAAAGTTTAGAATGTTTTCTAAATGGAGGTTTTAATCCACTTAAACTAATCTTGACACACTTTCATGCATGACAGGCTTCTAGGACGTGCATCTTGGTCAGTTCTGAACTCAAAATTGGCAACAAGCAGTACCTGCTTTGACAGCACTTAAATAGTAGCAGTAATAATAAAAGTAGCAATAATTAATAATAATAGTAATAAATAGTAATCAATATTTCTATAAGCTGCTCATGTATTAACTTACTTAATTCTCACAATAACCCCATGACATAAATAATACTATCTCTAAAGAAAGAAATGGAGGTACAGAGATGCTAACCCATTTGTCCAAGGTCACATAGATGGTTACAACTAGAGCCAGAAGTCAGGATCTAAAGTTTGCTTTTGTAAGCTCTCTATTACATTGTGTCTGAGAAGGAGGTAAACTTGTCCTTCTTTGGAGAAATGAGGAAGCTGAGTCCAGTGGTTCTGAATCCGTTGTCATTTTAAAATTTGGGTAGAAGCAGGAGGTATGGAACACCAGTCCATGTAAGGATCTGCCAATGGTATATGTTTAATCATGTTTTTTAGATTGATTAAGTCATCTCAAACATCTATGAACCTGTATTTTAAATTTAAATTTAAATTTAAAGCTAAATACAGGTGCTTTCTAAAATGAAAATTCATTGCATTCAAGTCATATTTTAGTCTGCAAATCTCTAGGGCACAAAGACTATGTTTAGTCAGCATCATGTCTGTCCTATAATATGCACTTAAACCATATATGTTAAATATGAACACGTCATTTTTAAAATGAAGGGGGCAACTAAAATAAAATTGCAATTTTCAGGGAAATTATATTTTTGTTTGTTTAAAATGAGGTTCTTATAACTCAAACTTTTGGGAAACACGAAGAGATCTAACTTTTGTTTGAACTGACTCTATCTCACTTATATACGGTTAGATCAGATGATATTGGTTGTATCCACTGATGACATGGTGCCAGTACCACATGTGAAATACAAGTGAAGCTGTTCTTCATATTTTCACAAGACATAAATGGCCTTTTCTCTTTGAATAAAAACCATAGAGCTCATGGTAAAATGTTAGACACCCAATGAACATTAGAAAATGTTCATTGGATGCTGATCTTACTTTGTTTTTTCTGCATAGCCCTGACATCTGTCTCTGTGTTAAAGTATCCTTACTTGAAAAATGGTGATGCTAATCCAGATTTAGGTCAGAATTTAAGTCATTTTTATGCAACATCGAGTTACATAATAAGCTGTGAATGGTGTGTGTACCTTTGGAATGAAATATGACTTTCTATATATATTTAACCAAACAAGCTCAGTCCCCAAAATGTTAACTTGGAAGAGCCCCTAATTCAGATTCCTCAGCCTAACACTAACAGAGACGTTTTCCCTCCTGCCTCGTTTGTCTATTTTCTACCTAAGTGCCATTACCTTAGGTGGGAATGACATCAGTATGAACTTGTCATTCTCTTATTAAGTCAGCAAAGTGCTTAGGGAAAACCACATATAAGTATCAGCAAACAAATGGAAAAGGAAATATTTCAAAAATCTCCTTGTCAAGCATTAAGTCATTACTTGAGTCAGACTTAGTTAAAACACTGCAGTGTCTCCTTCTAAAGTACATTGGTCACCTTCAGCTCAGGGTCCAAATGCTCTGACACTCAGCATAGAGGTAGACATGCAGGAGCCCTGTGAATTAACACTGAACTACCTGTCACTGGGAAGGGTCTCCTTAAGCAAGGAACTTAAACACTTAATCCTGCATTAAAGTTCTTATAGTTTTTAGGCAAAACAGAGGAAACAGAAGTCAACTTCCTTATTTTTTTCTAATAATTTAAAAATGGACTACCACATTAAGAAACGTGTTAAGATATGTAATATGTACTTACTATTAATAATATTTAGTAATTTGGGGGTTGAGAAGTTTCTCTAAAGGAAAATGCTTATGAACACAATTTAAATTATAGGTATAATTGAGTCTGCAAGGCAGATTGTTTTCTTTCATTTTTAATGTTACGCTTATTTCAATGGAAACCAGATGAATTCACAATGAAAATTCACAGTTAGGGTTACTCCTTTTTTTTTTTTCTTTAGAGGATTTAATTTAAACTCTTCATTTTAAACTAAGAGAAAGTCATAGTGGTAATAAGTTACCACTAATACATACATAAGAAACAAACATAAGTACTTAGTATTAAATAAGTTATTTTATAATTATAAAAGTGAAGCAACTGTCAAAGGGGTTTAACTCACCTACTGCCTCTAAGTATAGCAGCAACACTCTCTTAAGGCAAGGAGAAATTCCTGCCAAGAGATCACATTGCTGTTTTTAAAGATATGAATAACAACACTTTCCTATAAGCATTCCTTCTGGTTCCTTCTAGGATACTTCCCATTCAAGGATTCCAAATATCTTCTTCCAGATATCAAAATGATCTAAAAATTCCAGCTACTTTGTTTGGTAAATAAATCTATGGGGTCTTGGAGGACATTAATGTGTAAAATTCAGGTACAATTTGATAGTCTGTAGTTCAGATACTTTTAAATGTAATCTTATTCTTAGGAAATAGCTACTTTATCTTGAAAAACTGAATTTAAGATACACATCGGGGCCGGGCTGGGTGGCTCAGCCTGTAATCCCAGCGCTTCAGGAGGCTGAGGTGAGTGGATTGCCTGAGCCCGCGGGTTCACGAGACCCGCCTGGGCAACTTGGCGAGACCTCATCTCTACAAATAATCAAAAATTAGCCAGGCGCGGTAGCGCGTGCCTGTAGTTACAGCTACTTGGAAGGCTGGGGCGGAAGGATTGCCGGAGCCCACCAGGTCAAGACTGCGGTGACCGGGAGCGTGCCACTGCACACCCATCTGGGCAACAGAGTGAGACTCCAACTCAAAAAAAAAAAAAAGATACACATCGGGACTTATATGGACAAATTCGGTCACTTGGTTCCTTTTTTGGTCATTGTGGTAACTGAAACAACGAAAGGAGAGAAAGGGAGGAGAGGAAAAAGAGAAGGAGGAAAAGAGGGAGAAAAGGAAGGAGGGAGAGATTAGCTTCCTTCAGGGTAACTAGAATTAACATATGAAACATTAGATCTGTGAAGCGCAGCCATCTTGTATTATTAAGACCTGGAAACAGGATGATTCATGCATGAGAATTAAAGCAGGTCTGTAGCAAGAAGCAGGCCTCAGAATGATGATTCAGAGGATTTTCTTGTTTCACCTAATGCTCCAGGCAGTGATTCTCTTCATGAAGCTAGCTGGGATGTCCAATGTAATTGTAAAATTTTCCTTTTTGACTTTATATTACTTTCTTTTTTTTTTTTTTTTTTTTTTTTGAGTTGGAGTCTCACTCTGTCGCCCAGACTGGAGTGCAGTGGCCGCTCCTGGCCACCGCAGCCTCGACCTGCTGGGCTCCGGCGAGCCTTCCGCCTCAGCCTTCCAAGTAGCTGGAATTACAGGCACACACTACCACGCCTGGCTAATTTTTTGATTTTTATTGTAGAGATGAGTTCTTGCTTGCCCAGGCGGGTCTCGAACCCGCGGGCTCAGGCAATCCACTCACCTCAGCCTCCCAAAGGTGCGGGATTACAGGCTGAGCCACCGAGCCCGGCTGACTTTATATTACTTTCAACCAAGAAAGTTTAATCCATAACTCTTCATCATCAGAATTGGAAGACATGAGACACCAAGAAATTGTCTTCCTTGTAAATAAACCAATAACCAGAATAGATTCCCTTCTTCCTTCTAGTGTCTACTACCACTTGGTCACACTTGGTATTATAAAGAAAACTGCTTTCTTATTATTATCATTATTACAATTTCACCACTGTTTTAAATAATTCCTGCTAATACAATTATTTGTCATAAATCACTTTGAAATCTTACTCAAAGACCTTCAGCTTTATTTACTTTTAAATAAAATATGTAAAACCTGCTATTGATTTGGTACAGATGGGTGTTAAAAGGATGAAATTCAATGATTGCATCTGAACATTGGAAAGAACAAATATATATATAAAATTTCTTGAAGGTAATTCTCAAACTAGGAAAACACAAAGATATAGCGAGAGTCCCAACTCCTACATTACCTAACTTATCTTTCTTACTCACCATGATTTCCTCATTTGTCATACCCATTACCAAATCCTGACCCTCCATTCTCTGGGTGGATCATTCTCTTCCATCAATCATCTGGCTTTGGAAGAGACATGTGGAAGAGTAAATGAAGAAGGGGTCACCTTAATAATCAGCCAAAAAAAGCTCTAATGGATGAGGTAACAACTGTTACAGCCATGTCACCCTTAATTCCAACACTTCACCATACCATAGGAGATATTTAAGATATTCATACCATAGCAGATATTTAAGATATAGCAGAAAAAGGTTTGAAGGAATTGTGGCTCAGAAATCTCCCTAGTGTGACTGTGATGGAGGTTTGTGCAATCAGGATGGCAATATAGTAAATAAAATTAAGGGAAAATGAGTTTAAAGATCATGAGTGCAAAAGTCGCATATAGCATTCCATACCCAACTTCAATTACCACTGAATGTCCAGTCACATGAAACAAGAGAAGGAAACAGCCATTGTTTTGTATCTAATTTTGTGTAATGACAACTGGGTGATAAACCTGCTTCACCTTTTTCCTTTCCTATTGATTGACTTCCTGACTAAGGCCTTTGTGAAGGTTAGGGGCATGTCTCAAGTCCATACACGGTTCTTCCTTTGCTGGTGCTACCACAACCACACCATTAATCCCAAAATATTACTTCATATTTGTCTATATTGAACAATTCAAATGTGAAAAAATGGTCACTTAAACTAAGGACAAGGTTACATTTACCAGGTACCTTACTTGGCTCTATCAATAATTTGTAATTCTGGTATAATATGAAATAATATTCAAATACATGATTTATATTAAGGAGACAATTGGCATTTGGGTATTATAGACCATTTCCAAAAGTATGTCACAAGTATGACAGCATTTCTCAATGTTGTTCGTTTTAATTAAATTCATGTTAAATATTCATGAGTCATCGAGCTATTTCTTGGCCCCTTGATTAAATTTTTCCTTAACTGGTCTAAACACCAAGATGTCTCTTAAGTATGTTTATCTTCTCTTATTTGAACCAGTGTTTCTCATAGTAAAGCACTGCATTTGGAATGTTTCTTTTGACCCTCCAGTGTCTTTCTGTAAATTACAGATAAGCTCCTAATGTTGGCTGAAAAGAATTAATTGGAAGGTGAAAGAGGCATTCTTAAACTAAACAATGTGAAGGCTCTACATTGTTTATTCATCTAAAAAGGAAGGATTCCATTAAAATAAGACCAGTTTAAAATCAAATTAAATCTCACAACTTTTATTCTTTAGACTTCAAGAATCTTGTGAATAAAACAGAGATCACCAGTTGATTAAAATCAACTAACTTGCCATTGCTATTTGTTCACTAAAGCTTCTGGACTAGGCAACAAGATAACAACATGAATAAATTCATATTTTTGTACCCATGAAACTCATAATCTAGTGAGAGAAAAACAGGGTTATAGGCAATTATCACGATACATTATTATGAAAAGCAAACAAAGGCATACACACCCAAGCCATGGGACTCAAAGGGAACAGAAAGCAATTCTGACTGGAAAATTCAAGGGTAAAAGAGGAGTTTGTAGAGACTGTAAAATTTAACTGAGTCCTGAAGGCTAAGTAAAATTACTGAACAGGCATATACCAGACTGAAGGAATGGCAGGAGCAAAGGCTCTGATATGTGAAAGGATAGGAAGAGTTTGGAGCAAACCAAGGAAGGTGATTTTGGGGACAAAGTTGGAAAAATAGTTTGAATGAAGACTGTAAAGAACTTTAATACCCAACCTGAGTTGGACAGCTAATTGTGCTTTTTTAGCAGAGGAGCTCCATGATTAGAACTGTGTTTTCAAAAGTAGCTGGGGGAAGTTTGGAGAGCACACTGGAAAGGAGAGGAGGACATTTTGATCTTTGCCAAAAAAGAAAAGCTTTGTGAAATTATTGTTGCAATTATGTTTTCAAAAATGTCTCTGAAATAAGGAAGCATGCATATGCAAAAAAAAAACAAACAAAAAAAAACTCTTCTGAGGATAGACATTTCAGTGTTCTTGATAAACCAAGGGGAAACTACATTACATCTGGTGGGTGATCTTAATCCTGGAAATTCAGTGCTTTGACACTCCCATTGGGCCACAGGCCTTATTTTCCTCATCCTGGTGCGAGACAGGTAGTTTGACATTAAGTTCTGAAAGTGAGTAATCCTTATCAGAATTACTTGTTAATTCTATGTGGATACCTGACTTCTGGGTGATACCCTGTTGCTTGGGAGAATCTATATGTAATATGTGTATAATTGCATCATTACCCCAATATACCTAAATTCAATCTCATGTGGTATGGAAGGGAGCCCTGGTTAAAGTATAACATTTCCATTTAAAATTCCAAACTAAAATACTTTTAAAGTTATCATACTTATTAGTTTGAAAAGCAATATATGATGAGAGCAGTTAGACTAACATCTGTTAAGAAAGTATAGGCTTGCGGTAAAAAGTGTGAGATCTGGAGCCTGCTGGATCTGAATGCACATTCCAGATTTGTTTACTGGTCTCACCTTTCCAAACTGTAGAATGGGAAGACTAATAGCAACTCATTAGATTGTTATGAGAGTTACAGAAGACAATGCTTGTAAAATTCTTGGCATATCAAAACATTTAACAGTTGTTAATTGTCATTGTTATTCACTACATCATTGTTTGCCACATAGTGCTTATATATTTTTATTACAGATTACTTCTACTTCTTGAATGACACATATTTGTGTCAAATATTTTTTCACAACATTTTTGTCCATTCATTTATGTATTCATTCATCTTCTCATTCATTTATCCATCCATCCATTCATTCATTATTGAATTTACTATATGCTTGACCCTTAAATATTTCCATTTTGATTATCTGTATCTTTATCATATGCTTTATACAAAAAATTCAAGATGGCAGTGGATTCCTCTGCCTGAAATTACTGATATTTTTGTTCACACAAGCAAAATACTCATTGCCTTTCTTAGGCTGCCCTACCTCCCAGCTACCCCATGATCGATCTATCTATCATCTATCTATCTATCTATCTATCTATCTATCTATCTATCTATCTGTCAACCATCTAATCCATCTATCATCTATCTGTCTGTCTGTCTGTCTATCTTCTATCATCAATCCATCTTTAATTCATTAAGATGTTTCTCTACCCTACCCAGGAACCCAAAGTAAGCCCATAAGATATCCTGGGCCCTTTTATATGGAGTGTGAAAAGGTCAGTGTTTTTGGCAGAGGAGAGTCTATTTATTTATTTAGCTTGTCTTTTGTTTCATCTGAATTAAAACGATAAATTTGCAATTTAGTTTCAGTTTTATGAATTGTCAAACTATTTACACTGACACTGAAAACCTGTTGACATCCTGTAGGCTAAATTCTGTCAGCTTCCTGGAAGAAGAAATCATACCTTAAAATGTAGCTGTATTGCCCACTTCATTGAGCACAGACCTTGACAAGTAGAAGCTGCTGAATTAATATTTAAATAGAGTGATTACATTTTATACCTAAAATTATTGACCCCGTTTTAAATTGCAAAGTACCTTATTTGCAAATAACATCAATTGTATAAGCAAGATGTATAAAATTATTCTTAAGCAAGGACAAAATTGTATTCTAACTGGGCCAGTAGGGAAAAAAGTGACTTAGTAGTTTTACTACTCTTTTTCAATAGATTGGCCAGAAGTTTTGCACTGAGACCAAAAATCTGAACAAACCTGTAAAGAAAAATGAAATCTAGGAGACTGGCGATTGACATATGTGCGATTGACATATGTGCTGCATTTATGATTTTTAGTTGCAAAAAAAAGAATTCATTTCTCTTTTTCACCTTTGATCTTTGCATTACATAAAATGTTTTCTCGAATTGGTACATGTTAACAAGAATGTTTTCCATCAGCTCTAGGTAGTGTATGTTTATTATTAGTATTCAAACTCAAGATGTGTTCTGTTGATATGTTTTGGAAAAATCACACCATGGAGAGGGAAACTAGTGACACACAGGGTTTAGGAAGCTGATAAAACAAAAACTGATGTTCCATTGTAAGACTGAACCATCTCAGTGACACAGAGATGCTGACATATAGTCCAACTTTTCTATCTCTTATTTTCAAGGATTTTTCCGAGTGTCCTTGATGCAAAAAAATAAAAAATAAAAGGGGAAGCCATAATGGATGTATAATAGAATTATTAGAATCATTACTATTAGCATAAGCCTTATGCCATTTAATCTTTACCTTAACTTTAGAAGGCAGTCACTCGTATTCTCATCTTATAGATAAAGAAACTGAGGCAAAGAGAGGTTAAGTGATCTGTTCAAGGTCACATGGGTAGCAGGTGGTAGAGTTAGATTTCTTTTTTTTCTTTTTTTTTGAGTTGGCATCTCACTCCGTCGCCCAGACTGGAGTGCAGTGGCCGCTCCCGGCCACCGCAGCCTCGACCTGCTGGGCTCCGGCGATCCTTCTGCCTCAGCCTTCCAAGTAGCTGGAACTATAGGCGTGCGCTACCACGCCCAGCTAATTTTTTTGATTTATTGTAGAGATGAGGTTTCGCCTGCCCAGGCGGATCTCGAACCCGCGGGCTCAGGCAATCCACTCACCTCAGCCTCCCAAGGCGCGGGATTACAGGCTGAGCCACCCAGCCCGGCGAGTTAGATTTCAAACCCATGCAATTTAGCTCCAGTCTCCACAATTTAATCACTATACTATAATTGTCTCTTTGTTATAATATGCTTTTATATTATTATTTACAATATTATTAATTGAAGAAATATAATTTATGCAACATACCATGACAGAATAATTATATTTCCACTCCTTAAAAAAATGTTATACAACTCTGTCTTAAATGATTAGCTACAATTTTCTGAAAAAAATGAAATAAACTCTTGAATGAAACTCAAAGCCACAAAGCCTGGGAGGATCCTGACATACCTCTCAATACCCATTCTCACTTGCTTATGATATAATTTTGAGTTACAACACACAACCAGTTGAAATTCAAACAAGCTGTGACCCCAAAGAAGCATTTCCTACTGCCTGTTTTCCTGGTGCAAACAGTGTGACAAATGCACAGTTCCTCAGTTCTTGCTATGGCCAAGCAAATATCTAATATCAACTCAATTCTTACTTACTAATTAACTCAACATTTCCTGCCATGACTGCATTCCCTCAAAAAATTTAACAGGTGTTATGAACAGGATTTTGTCTGCTTGCGTATATTTTTAATTATATTAGATTTTCACAGTATCTGTTATTTTTGCTTTATTGTCTTCTTCCTCGGTTTTTATGACTATTTCTTCCCAAACTTCCCACTTTTACCTTTATTTCTAGGCAGTTCCAATACTAAACTTCTAACATTTATTCTCACAGTTGTCACAGTCAAAAATGAGTAAATTAGATTGGACACAGTGGCTCACACCTGCAATCCCAGCACTTTGGGGGGCCAAGGTGGGCAGATCACTTGAACCCAGGAGTTTGAGACCAGCCTGCGCAACAGAGCAAAACCTCATTTCAACAAAAAAATAAAAAAATAAAAAATTAGCCAGGCATAGTGATGTGCACCTGTAGTTCCAGCTGCTCAGGATGCTGAGGTAGAAGGATTACCTGAGTCCAGGAGGATGAGGCTGCTGTTAGCTGTGATCATCATGATCATGCCACTGCACTCCAGCCTGGGTGACAGAGTGAGACCAAGATACAAAAAAAAATGTAAATTATAGAAACACATAAAGGATATAAGAATACCAAGGATAATATTTTGGTATACTGGTATATATTCTGTAAAAATGCATCTTTACATAATTCAGATTAAACTAAATAAAGAAGTTTCTAACTTTGCACTTATTTAATTTTGGTAGCATATTATAATTATTCACCTAATACTAAAAACTCTTAACAGAATGATTTTGATGGCTGAATAATATTTATAATTTGACTTCACCATAATTTAGTTAACCATTCATCTTTTGTTGAAAATTTGGGATTTTCAATTTTGTCTTATTATAAATATAAATACTACTGTGATTGCAAGTTTGGGACATAGATAATTGTTCATAGTTGCCATTATTTTTCCAGTACTTATAATTAGATGAAGAAAAATATCAGTCAAAAGGAATGAACATTTTAGAAATTTTTTATATATGTTAATAAATTTTTTAGGAGCTATATGTTACCAATTTGTATAAACTCAACAGTTGATGAAAGTGCCTCTCTACTGCAGCTTAACAACAGTTTAACTTAATTATGTAAGTGAACAATGCTTTCATTAACTTCTAGTTAGGATATTATAGGATGAAAAACATTCTTGCCCTTATGGTAGGTAATAAACAAGGAAAAAGAGGTAAAATTGACATCATACTTTTTTATTGGCTTATTAAAGAGCTGTGAACTCAAGAAAATGTTTGGTGAACTGATATACCGAGATTGGCAAACACTTCATGATTCCACAGACAGCTTTATTAATTTCCATACATGGTCAACAAGGAAGGAAGGAAGGAAAGAAGGAAGGAAGGAAGGGTTTAGTAAGTAGGAAGGCAAACCTACAATATATATCATTGCAAGGAAAAGTAAAATACACTGAACTTTTAGACTGAAGGTGACATAGCAAAATAAACTGAAATCTAAATAATCTCTAAATGCGAAGAATAAAACAGCCTAGTAATTCTCATTCACCTACAAAAGTTTTCTGAGAAGAAGACAGTAAAAAAAAGTGTTGAAAAGCAGACACAATTAGTGGCTCTGTTGGTTCTTAAGTTCTGGAACCCTAATGGGGCTACACTCAAAGGCTAACTAAACCTATCTAAAACTACAGCCAATTTCTTTCCAGCTCAAATACTGCTGAAAATAGAGAGGTCAGTAACTTGATAGCAGCCATATAAGAAGATAGAAATTGTGTTAACTAGAGCTGAATTAAGTCTATTAAATCTGTGACCCAGTACTAGTTAAAATCGATACTTTTTGAAATTTGAATAAACAACTCCTAGGCTAGCAGTCAGAAGAGGATAGAGTTGTATTCTATAGGGAAAACAAAATAAATTAAAAACAAAAGAAAATCATACTTCAGTCTCCACTGTTCTTTAAAACACAATATACAGAATAAAATTTAAAACTGTAGAGATATGTTTAAAAAGAAAGTGATAATATAACCCATTATAAAGAGAAAAATCAAATAAGCAGACACAGAAATGATCCAGATATTGGAATTTGCAGATAAGTATTTTAAAGAGCCATGTTTGCCAATGTAAAGGAAAATGAATATAATAGGTGAGGAAATGGGGATTTCTGAGGTAGAAATAACAACTTTTAAAAAGTAGAAACTCTAAAACTGGAAATACTATATCTAAAATCAATGTGTTAGACATCTACATAGGAAACTAAGAAACTTTACAAAGATAAATTCAAAGAAATCTAAATAAATAAAGGTATAAAACATGTTTATGGATTGCAATATTAAATATTAAAATTTCAGTTCTTCCCAAATAAAGACAAACAACCCAAGTTTTAAAATGTGATTAGAAGAGGTGGGGAATATGGCAGCCAAGCCAGTCGGGCTGTGTGAGTCCCTATGTGAGTGAGTGAGTGTATGGAAAATTTTGTGTATGTACTGGTGAGCGAGTGGGCATGTGAGTGACTGACTGAATGAGGGCTAGGGAGCTAGTGACCAGGGCTCTCCTGGTACAGTGGCTGGTGCCACAGCATCTGGGCTTGGACCCTAGCAATTCCCAGGACACAGAAGAAGAGCACCATTTTCTCTTTCTTTTCTTTTCTTTTTTAAAAAATCAACAAACCCTCCCTGGCAAGAAAATGCTGGGAGAGACTAAGTGGGGCTCGTGAGCAGGTGGCCAGGCCCCTGGTACAACGGCAGGTGCTGCAGCTTCTCTACTTTGTCCCTGGCTCTTCCACGGTTGCAGAAGTGGAGCACCATTGTTTTTTAAAATGGACATACTACGCAGCCATAAAAAAGAACAAAATCATGAATTTCGCAGCCACCTGGATGGAACTAGAGTCTATAATACTGAGTGACCTCTCACAGAAACAAAGATCTGAGTATCACATGTTCTCACTCATATAGTGGACCCTGAACATCCATCGTAATACTGCAGGAAAGGGACTGACAGTGGTGGGAAATTATGGGGGGTAGGGGAGGGTAGGTGGGATTAACGGTGGTAATATCTGTCTGGGGATGGGGAAACAACCCTTATCAACAAGTGTGCCTGAATGAAGCATATTTTTATACCTAACCCTTAACTGTACCCCACAATACCAAAATAAAAAATATCGATATAAAAAAATAAAATAAAATAAAAATAAACAGCACCTATAGGAGTGCTTATACTGCCATGTATCTTCCTTCTACAGGTATTAAAATCAAAACTATTCACAGAATCTTAAAATAAGGATAACCAGAACAGGGACTCTTAGAGCTCTTTTAAAGCTCTCATTTTAGAAACCTGTTGCAGTTATATTCAAAATAAAATGTTAAACAAATTGCAAAATAAATAAAGGCTTTACAATGGAATAATGTTATCATTAACAACTTTTAAAACCATATTAGCAAAGACTGATGTTTCAGTTAGAGATAAAGCTTTTGCTTATAAATCTGATAAACTAAAAAAGAATGTACCATATTTAGGACTGTACCAATTAAGCAATGCCATCTGGCATAAGCACAATTGAAATTAATTTTTCAATCTAAGAACATATTATAATATACATTATAATACATAAGTCTCAGCAAAGTTGACAGAATTATGAAATTAAATATTTTAATACTTAGGTATATAATATGCATTTTACTAAGGACCTGATTAAGGTGAAAGTTAAAGGCTATAGATATGCATAATACATAAATTTGATTAATGTGAAAGTTACTTTTTCAGTTCTCTCAGTGTCATTTTGAAATCCAATGTCACTATCAGCATCATGAAACACTTAGCAGCTAGTTATCCTGATATTAAGTGCAATCAACTAAAATCTGAGAGCAAAGAATATTTTCTCATATTCAAACTGCAATTCTTTCCTTAAAGGAGGTTCTCGTATAACCTAGTCTTTTGCTTAAAAATCCTATTGACTTATACTTACTGTTATTACTTACTATGATATGTAGCAAACAAAAGGATTCTGAGTAAATTATACTGAAAAATTAGAGAAATTTTCATTAGAAATAATTTGAATACCAGATTTAGGGTGGATCAGCAATATTCACAAAGGTAATTCATAGCAGTTGTAGAAAGCATTTCTTAAAAACTGAAAGGTAAATTTACTTATAAAAGGCTTGCTCTGCAAACCCCTAAACCAGTGTGCATGCCTCCGCTCCTTTGGTTAGGTGACAATACAAAAGAAAATACCTTCTGAAGATTTATTAGATCAATGTTTCATTTTTGTGCTAACATCGTAAAGGCACAATGAAGAAATTAACATCGTCTCCATAAACTGAGGACATAATGCCACCGCATGGAGAATGGCTCCCCAGATCTGTATTTTCTTAATCTACTACACAGTAAAACTGTTTAAATAAAACTTAAATATCAGAAGTTACAATTGTGATAAAAATTTCACTTGACTCTAAAGCAGAAGTCTTGGGTTATAAGACCACTTTTCCACAGCAAATTATAGTGTTTTGGCAGCATACAAGTATATAAATTGCATGAAAAAGTGACTATTTCCCAAGAAAATACCCATGGAAGTAGAGATTATTTATATAAAGACTGCATAACTTAATATACTGAAATATTTATAGAATTAAAGAATTCTAAGAAAACCTCTAACCTCATTTCTGAACAATATTAATTTGAAGAAACACTGTGGCATTAACCAGTATAAACATTACCTACCTGTTTCTTGTACAGGACCAACTAATGAGCTGCAAGGTTAGTTTCTTTTTATGTATAGGCAGAATCAAAACTGAAAACACCACAAGCCCCCGACGAAAAATAAGTCTCTTGAAAACTTGGAGTATTAATAAGGTAGTCATCCTACTCTAGAAACTTAAGAATGTATATATGGAATTCTTCATCTAAAACCTTTAATGAAACATTTAAAACATTTTTAAAGAAACTTCACTTATATCTTGTTCTTAAAATCAAACCAAAAATGTTAGAGACATTTGAGAAGAATCTACTTTTAAGTATGTTTTAGTACAAAAAATCTAAAATCAAGCATATTGTAGCATATGCTACTTTTCACTTGAAAATTAATAGAATGAAAGATCTCTTAACTGAATTACACATACAGATCCTTTAGAGGTCTTTATAAATTAAATAAAAATTATACTCAACTTTCATTTAAAAATCTACTAGAAATCTTATTCAAATCTTGTACACTATCATTTTAGATAATTTCTGTATCCAGTAACTACTAAATGCCTTAAAGATAATGAATGTAAAAACCATTTCTCCCCTTTCCTTCCCCAAACCAGAAGTACAAGTTTAAAGAAATAGAATACACCACTGCAAATTTTTTTAAATTATTTTCTTTTTTGACAAAAATATCAAGTATTTTTAACTTTGTGTAAATTCACACACACACACACACAAAAACCCACCATATTTTATTTTAGGTATGATGTCTAAAGAAGAGTAGCACTAAAACAAATGATAACAACAAACAACCCTTTATATGTAATAGAAAATATGTATACTTTCATTTTACTAAAATATATACAAAATGCATTTTCTATTAGCATTCTTGAATTAAATTAACAACCATACTTTTACACCAACTTAACTCATTTCTCCCTTGTATTTAAGACTCTCTAACAGAAGACAATAAATCACTTCTATGACTGCAATAGAGATTTCTAAAACCCCTCAAATATATAGTCTTTTAAAAAAATTCCCAACCCGTTATGCATTTTAATGAGCTTTTTACATTTTAAAAACAATATATTTTATGGCTTATGCTTAAATTTAATTCATGACCACAGGTCCCAGAAGAATCTTATTAGCAGTCAACAGCTCAAGGGATGGCAATATTCCTGGCATTCAGAATCTCAAAATTTTAAATTTAAAAGAAAACTATTCATTGTTTTAAGAAAACTGGGAGATAGTGCTATTTTAAAAAACATATTCACCACAAATAGATACAAGGGAAACAAATAAGAAAATATATTATGTAATATCTTTGTAAGCTTGTTCCATTTCAAAATGTATTCTTTGGGGTCAGAGAAATTTCCTATACAAATAAAACTAGACATTTGTTCCCTCTGCTTTGGAAAATATTTACAGTACATGATAAGCTAAAAGTATACACCCGCTTACATTGCTGGCCAGTGATATAGATGAACAAGAACACAAGGTGCTTATTCAGTTATCCGAGCATCTTAATTTGTTTGTATAGTGAAATAATTGTAGATAAACTATGGAAAAATTAGAAAACATTATTAATGAACACCAGCCCCTGTGTAAAAACATCACACAAGATGCCAAGATATTATATTTCCACTGTGGTAAAAACTGTACATTTATATTCTCTGCATCTTTAACATTGCAAAATTTACATTACAATTTTTTCACCTCTCAAAAAGTTGAGTTGAAAAAGTCTATTTTCTCTTTTGCCAGAAAAGGGTGATGTTAACTGGCTGATAATGTTCATGAAACTTTTTACAAAATTCCTTGCCAAGGACTTTTCATTAATGCCTTTTATTGGTGGCCTCATGAAGGAAAATTCACTAAACTTTGAAAGTTTTGAGCAAATATTTTCACATCCTTGCTGGCTAGCATTATGATTTATGTAATAATGATATATGTAATAATAGTCCACAGCAATGTGAAACATAAAACTTTGCTCTGTAAATCTACTTTGGTCTCAGAATGAAGGTCATTTCTTTCATTCAGCCATGTTGTCCCTTATTTGATCCACTCGAAGAGCCAGGTCCCTAAAGGAGGGACGTTGATTTACATTATTGTTCCAGCATTGTGTCATGATCATATAAATCTGTAAAGAAGAAAATAAACCAAAATTATAATAACACTAAGTGCCATGTTTTAATTAGTAGAAGAATTCAAAACTTCCACTTAATTTTCCTGTACAGGGCCATGTGTCATAGCTATGTCCTGATCCTGATAATGTCATCCAATTATGCTATTCACTTAAAGGCTCAGCAAATTAAATTTCAGAAAAGTGACCTTAACCCTTTGAATAAAAAGAAAAAGAAACTGCATGATTTTTGTGGATAAAAAAAGTTTTGTTACCTCATCTGGGCATCCATCTGGTCTTGGTAATCTTCCATTATTCTTCAAAAGTTCTATCAAATGGAACACAATCATCTGTCCTTGCTTGTCATTGCCAATCATACGCATAAATTCCTGAAACACAAACCCACTTTTCAATGAGATTTTTTTGGTACATTTTATTTGAAATAGAATTCTTTCTCAACTTCTTCTAGTAAATGCAAAAAATTCACTGTGTATATGTTTTTGCATGTTTTGAAATCTTTTCACAACGTATTTTAAGGACCAAAAAATTCTTTTTTAGTCATATTTCAGAAAAGACTGTTAAATGTGGAATCTTTACAATTTCATTTCCAAAACTGTAATAAACTCCACAAAAATCCCATGAAAACACATGAACTAATAAAACATAATCACTTTGAGTATTGTTGTTGTTTTAACATAGGCTATTACATTTCAATTTAAATAAAAAGTTGAATTAAAGTGGGCAAATAAAATGAATAGACATTTTTCAAAAGAAGACAAATGGTCACCAGTTATATAAAAAAAATACATCACTAATCATCAGAGAAATGCAAATTAAAACCATAAAAAGATATCATCTTACCCCAGTTAGAATAACTATTATTAAAAAGACAAAAAAACAACTAATGTTGGCAAGGATGTAGAGAAAAGAGAATGCTTATACACTGTTATAGGGATGTAAATTAGTCCAACCTGTCTGGAAACAGTATGGAGATTTCTCAAAGAACTAAAGATAGAATTACCATTCGATCCAGCAATCCCACTACTGGATATCTAAGCAGATGAAAAGATATCATTATGTGAAAAAGATACCTGCACCCATATGTTTGTTGTAGCACTATCCACAACAAGAGTCCACAGCAAAATAACTATGGAGTCAATTAAGTGCCCATTAACAGATAATTAGATGAAGAAAACGTGGTATATACACATAATGGAACACTATTCAGCCAAAAAAAATAAGTTGGAGGCCATTATCTTATATCAAGTGAAACAAATCAGACACAGACAAATACCACATGTTCTGAGTATGGTAGACTCTAAATTC
The DNA here is from genome assembly GCA_963574415.1 of Tarsius wallacei. NCBI lineage: Eukaryota > Metazoa > Chordata > Mammalia > Primates > Tarsiidae > Tarsius > Tarsius wallacei. The sequence goes on from CAUYQG010184698.1 coordinate 36,189, forward strand.
ATCCAACTTGCTGCAAAGTCCATAAGTTTGTCCTTCTTTATGGCTACATAATATTCCATTGTGTATATGTACCACTTTTTTTTAATCCAGTCCAGTTTCCATGGACAGCATGGTTGGTTCCATGTTTTTACTATTGTGAATAATGCAGCAATAAACACGTGTGTACAGGTACCTTTTTTGTAGAATAATTTGAGTTCCTCTGGCTATATTCCCAGTAAGGGGGTTGCTGGGTAATATAGAAGGTCAATTTCTAGTTCTTTCAGAAATTGCCACTAGTTTGTGTTTTCCAAAGAGTTGCTCTAGCATGCATTCCCACTAGCAGTATAGAAGCATTCCTTCTTATCCACATCCTTGCCAGCATCTGTTGTTTGTTTTATTAATTACGGCCATTCTTACTGGGGTTAGGTGGTATCCCAATGTGGTTTTGATTTGCATTTCTCTGATGATTAGTGAGGCTGAGCACTTTTTCATGTATCTGTTGGCTGCCTGTATATCTTCTTTTGAGAAGTGTCTATTCATGTCTTTTGCCCACTTCTTAATGGGGCTGTTTGTTTTTTTCCTTTTGGCACATTTGAGTACCTTGTAGATCCTAGATGTTATTAGGCCTTTGTCAGATATACAGTTGGCATATATTTTTCCCATTCTGTGGGCTGTCTCCCCACTCTCTTGATGGTTTATATTGCTTTGCAGAAGCTCTATTCACAATAGTAAAAACATGGAACCAACCATGCTGTTCATCGAAGCTGGACTTGATTTAGAAATGTTGTTCATATACACAATGGAATATTATGCAGCCATAAAGAAGGACAAACATATAGACTTCACAGCAACTTGAATGAATTTAGAGTCTATCATACTCAGTGGTCTACACAGAAACAAAGAACAGAGTGCCATATGTTTTCACTCTTAAGCATACCTTGAACAATTATCATAATACTAGAAGAAAGGGATTAGCAGTAGTGGGAAACTGCCAGGGGAGGGGGTTTGGATTGGAAGTTGAGGGAAACTGCTAGGGAAGGGAGGGGTACACCTCACCAACAAGAGTACCTGCATAGTCAACGTTTGTATATCTAACCCTGAATTGTACTCCACATCTTAAAAAAAAGTTCCTGGGGTCACTTGGTTGAGTAGAACATGTCTTATCCCAGATTCAGTCAGTACAAAGTATAATAGTTTCCATCCTTAAAACACTTGAACAGCTAAAAAGTCTTCTAGGAATTTTGGGGTATTAGTGGGCTATTATCCCACATTTAGCTTAGTGTTTGCATTCCCTATGCTGACTATTAAAGAAGGGGTCTAGTTGTGCAGGAACAAAAGGATGCATTTGCAAAGACAAAATACTAGTGATTCAGTCACAACCCTTAGGTTCTTTCCTCCCTAAAGTACCAATGTCTTTGGATGTGCCTATAAAATTCTGAGAGGACCTGTCAGCCCTCTGGCAAGTCCAGCATGAGAAAGTGCCAGAGGCCAGCTCCGGTGAACAGGGTCTGATGCAGGTGGAATTGGGAACGGCGAAAAGAAAAAGACAAAAACGACAGGAATCTTCTTCCTGGGGAGAGCTCAAGGCTCTGCCAATTTTTATTGAATTTTCACATGCTTATATAGTTTTCTGCATCCATAAAATGTATCTCAGGTCGTCTGCCAGACGCCCATGTATCTCT
>CAUYQG010184699.1:0-16004 GCA_963574415.1 Tarsius wallacei
TTCCAGCTACTTGGAAGGCTGAGGCGGAAGGATCGCCGGAGCCCAGCAGGTCGAGGCTGCGGTGGCCGGGAGCGGCCACTGCACTCCAGTCTGGGCGACAGAGTGAGACTCCAACTCAAAAAAAATAAATAAATAAATAAATAAATAAATAAATAAACTCAGTCTCATCTGCCAGAGCCCCCCTTCTCCAACCACTTTTGAAGTGAGGAAAGTGATTTTGCAAGGGAATAGCTAACCGCAGATTGGGAGTAGGACTCTTCTTGCTAAAATATTTATGACCCAAGTAGGTAGTCCTTAAAGATAAAGTTCAAAGGATAGTCGTTATTCAGTTCGAATAGTTTCCTTGGTCAATTTTTTATTTTTTAATGAAATGGAAGCTTATATGTTCAAGTCATCATTACTATATAATCGTTGAAATTGTACAGCAGCCTTTCTTAAAAAAAGACCGTTATTTCACCAGCATTCCTGAACTGTTTTCATTTTAGCTTTACCAGAATATTCTAAGAAATTTAAAAGGATGATAATTGTTTTAAATCAGACATATCAATTCAGTATTGGTTATTTATGAAAGTGACTTCATAATTACTGTTTTAATTGAGCATACCTAAAAAGTTATGTTTGTCCTCATAAGAAAATGAGAAATTAGTGAGACTTGCTTAAAAGTTTCATAGCGCCCCTTTTAGTTCAAAGCAATATTTTCATCAGTATTCAAAGAACAAGGTATTCTTCCTAATTTTACTTATGCATATTAGAATACAAGCTACTTCACTTTTGCTGGGGGGAAAATACAACTAAGAGATATGTTAAAAACAAAACTTTTATTTGCAGCTATTTAAAATATGAACACTCATAGCAAAGAATGAAAAATTTCCTTTTCAAAATACATATTAACATAATTATGTCATACTTTAGTCCTGTCAGTAGAATGTAAATAATATCAGCTATTCATTGCAAAAAAATAGGTTTTTCAGCTTTCTAGATATAAAACATACATATGTTTTAGCAATATCAAACCCCAGAAAATCTGAGAGTAGCCTAAGTAATAGATATATTTTATTAAGAAAATACAGAATAAAATGTGATTTGAATTTTTTATTCCTTCTTTTGTGTGTTTACTCTATGCTTATTAACTTGAGAAATTGGAAGGAGGATATGTGGTTTAATAGTAACATAAAAATAACCTACCAAACCAAGAAATTCAACAATAAAATCTTTTATGGACTTTTTAAAAAAATTATTATTCGTAGTATAGAGCTTCCCTGGGAGAAATGAAACTATATAGGAGTTATATGACTTTAATAAATAAGTATGAAAACCAAATAAAGTCTTAATGGCAAAATGAAACATTGATATATCATTAGTCTCTGAAGCGGCAATTTTCAGAGCAAGCTCAGGGCTACTATTTTGTACTGTGAACTTAAGTGTATTAAAAAAATGTGCTTTATTTTAATGAGTTTGCCCCGTCCTTTGGTTTTTTTGAAGGATGGCATATTCAGTCCTGCCAAAAATGTGGCCTTTGAAATGTATTGCTAAAATTGGGCATAATATATTTTCCCATAGTTTTATCTTATTTAAATAGAAGAGAGAATATCAGTTGAGGGAACATTTCTCTCTTCCTTAAATACCTAAATCTGAGTTCAGTCATCACTTTATCCAGATTTCACTGAGTCACAAGTACGCTTAGGAGCCAACCATTCAAAGGAAAAAAGTTAGTATCAAACCATTAGTGCTATTCAGATGTTTTGATATTATGTGTATGCATCAAAATTTTACTTTTTCGCATTCTACTAGATTTCCATTTAGAGTTTATACATAGAGAAAGAATATGACAAAACAAGTTTTATCACTGCTTTTTAAAAGTTCTACCAGATCAGTCATATATAGATATCTGTAAGGGACTCATTTGGTATAATACTTCAATGTTTTTTAAATTTAAGTATATACAACTAATAATGTTTACAATATGCTTTTTTTTAATAAGAGGTTGAAAATAGTAAATTCATCTTTAATGTTGAGAAACTTAACTTAGAGCACATGGTATACTGTATGGTATGCCTGGTACAAAGTGGTATGTGTGACTCAGTGACACAAGCACAGGCCAGGAATCAGAATTCAAGGTTGAAATCTCAGGCTGACTCACTTGAACAAGTCATTAGCCCCTCTGAGCCTCATTGTCTTCGTCTTGAAATGAAGATATTAGGATAGGTTTTTACCAAGAGCCCTTTTAACTCAACCTATGACCTATGTGTATATACTTAAAGCATGAGGTACATCAATGCTGTTATTAGTTGATGAAGTTTTGCTGAATTTCATACTTTGAAAACATCATGTGAGTTCTTCCAGTTCTCGACAAGATAGATAAATATGCTTCATTCTATTCCTTCCAATAAGTATAACAAAAGACCCTGAACAAAATATATACATCAACTATCAGAAGACTGGAAGTTGGAACACTGACTAAGGACCTCAGAACTCAAGGAACATCCCAGCAGCAGGTTCCTTGGTGGTGTTTTTGTCTGTTTTAACCTCCTGTGTATCCCAGCATGGGCACCAGGGAAGCCCACAAACCCTAAATGTCAACAGGCAGAGACAAAAAAATAATCCCAAGAAAAGCCTGCTCTTTCTAGCCAGAGTACTGGAAATGGGGGAGATCTGCAGGACAGAAACCTTTCAGCCATACCTACAGTTCTCCAGATGAACACAATGAGGAAAGCCACATTGCTGTACCTCCCAAGTGGATACTGCAGCAGCAGAGTCTGTAGGCACAACCCTGTTTTCCACCACTACCCTGAATAGCTAGGGTGCACTCCTCTCCACTGCGAGTAGAGCCCTAGTTTCCATTCCTAATTTGCAGTTTAAAAATGGCACCCCTCCTTGGCTGAGCCTGAGTGAGACCCTAATTTTGCCCCACCATGTAGTCAAAGCCACACCCTCTCAGCCCATGTCTATGGACAGAGCCCTGTCTTCATCCCTGATCTGCAGAAATGAGGCAGCTGAGACCATGATCAGAACTCTGCCTTCCATGCCCACCCTGTGTTACATGCACAACAGTACTCCACCCCAAGCAAGTTTGTGGGCACATTCCTGACTTCTACCCCAAGAGGAACTTGGACCTTGGTTATTAAGTCTTCTGGACATTATTTAACTATACTATATGGAAGAGTGTTGGGTCATTTTCTCAGGTAGTGTAGCTTGAGGCTTTGCTCTTGATGACTCTTTGTATTCACAGAAGCTGCTGTTCCCTAGTGGTGATCATGTTGGGCACTATTTGAACTGGTGATGCCCTCTCCAGTTCTGTTTACTTCCATATACGTGTGCAAAGGCCCAGCTTCCCTCGACAACCAGCCAGTCTCTGCACATGAAAGTGCTCAGTGCATGCGAATTCCTCCCTTAGAGTCGCCACAGGCCTTAAGTTCTTACTTCATATTGGCAATGTCTGCACTTTCAGTGAAAGAACTATTTTATTTGTAAGTCTTGGCTAGTCTTCCTTGTCTTTGTTAATTGTTACTATTGTATATAACTAGGTCACAGCTAATAACTTTTACTGAAAGTTGTTATAATGGTCACTAGTATTTGTCTAGCATTTTCGATGTGCAAAAGCCCATGAATGCAGCGGTTCATTAGTTCTCATAACAATTTGGTGAGATGACTATTATCCTTCCCTTTCTGCCAGAAACAGCAAGCAAAAGTGAATGGCATTGTGTGGTTTTCAAATGGGCTTTATTAAGACCCGGCTATAAATTGTATATGCTCCACTTGGACTTGATTTACAAGAGGTCAGCATCAGGTTTTCATGAAATTAAAAGCAATGGGTTATGTTTTTTAAAATATAAAGATGACGTTTATTTTAGTTGAATTATTCAGCAATGGTTTCTCACTTTTCAGTCTAATTTAGCAAAATATTTGTATTCTTCTCTATCCCTTCTAAAATTTCACTGGGCTCTTCTTGAAAAATAAAATATCTCTCGATATAAACTAGAAACTATCTGGATTCTGGCATCTTAGAAATTATAACCCAGTAAAACTACAAAGCGAAGGAATAACTTCAGTAGAGGCAATATGCATATAAGTGCTGAAATTGTAGACTCTAGAAGCTTCTGGATAGCAGAACACGTGGAGGTTCCTGGAGGGCGGTGTGCTCAGGGAGGGCACAGAAGCTCCAACCCCCCTCCCCAACTTGCCTCTTCATCAGTATCCTGTGTAATTAAATGGCAAACATTTTTATTAATGTGGACTCTAGAATCATCCATAGACTTGAATTCTGCTCCACTATGTACTAAATGCATGATCTTGGGTAAATTACTTAACACCTATGTCTCGGTTTCCTCAGATATAAAATGAGAAGAAAAAATACCTCTTTCATAGAGCTTTATGAGTTTAAATGAAATAATAAATGTAACACACGTGGAACAGGACCTGGCAGTAAGCCCTCAAGCCCTGTTAACTGGTGATAGTAGTAGCAATAAATAATAGTTAGCTATTTTCAGCTACTAGATGAATTATATATTAGTTATATAGAGAGAAAGGATTATGACTATGAGCAGCACTTTTCAAGAGGTTCTGAATACTCCTATTTTGGAGGTCCAATTCCACTTCATATCATATATATTAAAATACAACTATATCCTACATTAAATATAATTTTATGTAACTGAAAAAGTGGGTTAATTTGTAGTTGGCTTTTTGGCATAATATTACATTATATAGACATTTAACTAAACACTTAATTTTTTTTTTATATTTTCTTTTGATGTGTGTATGTGTGTTCTCCTGAGATCATATGGCAAGTAAATGATGAAATAAGAGCTAGAAGTCTCCTGGCTTATAACCATAATTTTCCAAGAGAAAAGATGGCAATATTGTTGTCCTACCCTGAAGGAACTACTGGATACTAATCCACTTTAAAACCTAATTCAAGCTGAAGTGTCTTTGCAAAAATTAACACCCCAGAATGCGCAAAACTCTGAAAATAATGAATGTTTCCTTTCTTTATTCTTTTCTTAGATTGTGGTTTGAATGTTCATAAGCAGTGTTCTAAGATGGTCCCAAATGACTGTAAGCCAGACTTGAAACATGTCAAGAAGGTGTACAGCTGTGACCTCACGACACTCGTGAAAGCACACACCACTAAGCGGCCCATGGTGGTGGACATGTGCATCAGGGAGATTGAAGCTCGAGGTAAGGCGCTTCGGGGCAGGCTACAGTTGTCATTCACCACCCGTGCAAGGCCTACTGCTTTTCTGGGTGCCTCATTGTACAACGCAGTTGTCTTCTCTATAATTTTAGGGAAAATGGTTTCAGATGGCAAATGATCTCAAAGTCTGGAATGAATTAATTTAACCAGTAAACAGCTTGATTTTAAAGTACATCTAACCAGATATAGAAAATGCACTTAAAGTACATCTATAGATGATGCTTCCGGTCTGCAAAAGTTGCCATGTAGAGACAAATTCATTTTTTTTGTTTTTATCTTTTTCTTAGTCCAAGAAGCAAAGGTGCAAATGTTCTATTAAAACTATCCAAGGCCAAAAACAGAGCTGCACCCTAATTAGTCTTTCCCACTTGGGAAAAACTGCTACAGGCTTATTAATATAGTTTATCTTAGTCTTCCGTTATATAAAAGAATTTATGCTGTAATTGAGGTGATGAATTATTTCCCTTAAGACTTAACATATTTGTTCTATTTAGACAAAATGATGAGCCAAATTATAAATATTCAGGTGACAATAGGTCAAACTTAAAGAACTGTGAGTGAAGTGGTTTTATTTTAGAAGAAAAGTGTGAACAGATTTTTAAATGTGTATATTTTCTCATTCTTTCTGACACATTCTTTCCCCAGCCTAAAGTATAAGAAGTTAAAAGAAAAGACATAATTCCAAAAAAACTAATTAGCTGTGTTTTTACAGGTCTGAATTCTGAAGGACTGTACCGAGTATCAGGATTTAGTGACCTAATTGAAGATGTCAAGATGGCTTTTGACAGAGGTATGTTTTTCAACTTGTTCAGTAACTTAAGCCAATAATACTCTTTGCCAAAAACATTTCTTATGTTGTCTTTTGCATTATTTTTTATGAGTTGTAAGTATTAAACCTTCAAATTGTAGAGTGAGAAAGAAGGATCAAATTCAGCTATGTTACCAGTTTTTGCATCTCCATGGTTGGTCCATGTTCGTCAGAATACATACAGAGCAATTAAATCTGCTAAAAACCATAGATGAAAGAGTGGGAGCACAGAGTCTAAATCATTACAGACCTCAGTTTTCTTAGGCTTGAGTTAGCCCACCTAGCTCGGCCTGCCATCCAGACCTCCCATCCTCATGACCATCTCTGACTGCACTGAGACCCAAGTCTGGTTTGTGTGTTGGGGCCAGAAAGCTGAGAGAAGCTAAGGACCTTCCGCATAGGTCCTACCCCACGGTGGGAGAAGGGCCCTGTCAAAGAAAAGCTCAGTGGAACTTAATTTTAACTTAACATTTAAATTAAGATCTGTTTCCATAGTTCTCCAATTTGTATTTGTCTTTGCTATAAGGACTAGAATAAGGTGGTACCAAAAAAGAACTGTAGACTTGAATACAAGAAGTAAAAGAAAAAGAGTTAGTGATCTTTTAAAGAACCACTTTCCTTTACAAGTATGTATTCTAGTTCCATCACACAAGCCTCTCCCACTCACAAACCTCTTAGAGGCAACAGTGACAGAAGACAGAAATAGGTTAAAGATTCTTCCCAACCTGATATGAGGAAATCTAGGCCAGAGTAAGTATGTGATAAGAGCAAAGAAGGTCAGGTGAAGTAATGGTATATTAGGTCCAAACAAGCATCAAGAAGAACAGCCCTGAACCCATGCCAGAGTGGATGGCAAGAGGCACCTCTTTAGTTAGAAGATAGCAGCGGAGGATGTGGGTTACCAGCCTCTGGCCATGATTCTCAAAAGTAAGTCAACACTGACAAAGAAACTGAATGTTCCCACGGACCCCAGAAAGCAAGTAAATGACACAGTTTTTTCTCATTAAAAATATGAGACAACTTTTTGTGACCTGAAAACACCAATAATAGGTTTTAAAATTCACAAAGAGCTCACCTTGGCTCCATGTGGCCATACCTCTGGGGCCAGTCTTTGCCCTCCCAAGGGATGTGCAGCAACAGTCACCTGCAAGGTCTGTAGGAATGATACAAAGAATTTTAATAAGGGTGTGAAAGGCACCAGTGGCTCAGATCATTTAAACCGATTCTGTACATAAATATGGCCCAAATCCTTAAGTGTTCAAGGAACAGGGTATTAAATGGAGAAGTTATTGAGGGTGAGAGGTTTAATCTTCAAATGGATCCAAGAGAGAAGTCAGAACCCATAGAGTGCTAGAATGAACTCATGTAATTCAAGTGCTGAAGAAGAAAGACAGGTTGGCTGGGTACAGTGGCTCAGCCTATATGCCCAGCACTTTGGGAGGCTGAGGTGAGAGGATCACCGAACCCGGGAGTTTGAGACCAGCTTGAGCAACTTGTTGAGACCTCGTCTTTACAATAAATCACAAAAACTAGCCAGGCATGGTGGCGTGCTTCTGTAGTTCTGGCTACTTGGAAGGCTGAGGTGGGAGGATCGCCTGAGCCCAGCACATAAAGGCTGCGGTGACCATGAGCATGCCACTGCACTCCAGCATGGGCAACAAGAGTGAGACTCCAACTCAAAAAAAAAAAAGAAAGAAAAAAGGTCTTAGGAACTCTTCCCTAGTTTAGCGATAGTCACTGAATGGAGAACTAAGGCCAGCGATGCCATTATAGCTTTGCACATTTGTCCTCTAGTGGAACCACAAATATTTATGTGACAGGTACATGAGAGATTTGTGGGTCAAAGCAATTGAAAACCCTTGACCCCAAAAAAGCCCCATTCTGGTTGTAGAGTCAAGAGCTGAAAGTACAGAAGTCACCAGGGAACAAAGAAAGATGTTACAGACTGTGCCAACGTGGTATAGCCTGCTTAGAATGCAGCATCTGAATATCAGATTCCAGAATAGGTTTGTACTATTTTAAAACACATAGATGATTAGCTGGGCATGGTAGCACACGCCTGTAGTTCTGGCTACTTGGAAGGCTGAGGCGGAAGGATTGCTGGAGTCCAGCAGGTCGACTCTGGGGTGGCTGTGAGCGAGCCACTGCACTCCAGCCTGGGCAATGGAGTGAGACTCCAACTCAAAAAAAATAGATGACAGATAGATAGATATATAGATAGATAAAACAGATGGATGAGTATCTGTGTGTGTACTTACTTAAAAGATTTTAAAAGAATCAGTTTAATAATAATATATATAGTAAGTCCCAGAATGTTAATATTTTAGGCTCTTACCTTGTTTGAATCTATTTTCCATTGATTCATTAACTCAAAAATATTTATTAAGCAGCCACTACATGCCAGGTACCATGTTCTTATAACAGCAGTTAACTGTGCGTACTTGGTCCTTGCACTTGTGGAGGGCTTAATTAAATAACAATCACACAGTGGTTACTGATTTTATTTTAATAAAGGCCATAAAGGGAAAACAACCTAATCTGGTGGGCAGGAATGAGATGCTAGAGATCAGAAGAGGTTTCTGCAAAGAAGAAATATTTATGCACTTAGGCTAACGCTTAAAGGATGAATAGGTGTTAGCTGTATATGGGATGAGCAGCGAAAAATAACAGGTGTGCAAAGGCCCTGGAACAGAAGGGTCTGTGCAGTGGCCGGAGGCTGGCGCTGTAGCTGAGAGAATAACATATGAATAGTAGCTGAGATATGGTGGACACAATAACTTACCATAAGGAGAATTATGTGAATGGTGGAAGGTTCCCAGATCAACCTCCAAACTCTGTTTACCCCACATGTAGCTGAACTATAAGAATGGTCACTTGAGCTTCCAAACCAAAAATTGAACATGTAGCCTATAATGGGAACAGGATATTTGAAATCTGGATGCTCATAGAAAAATAACTAACAGACATTGGAAACAGGAGCCATGTGGCAGAAGAGAAGGAAACTTAGTCTTCCTTTTTCCTGAGTAAAAATTTGGTAGTGATACTTGCCTTTGTCATTCTTGCACCATCCTTTGGGCTCTCTTATCCCCTGCTGTAGGTCCTCACACCCCCAGCACCTATGTGCTTCCCTAAGTTCCCCCAGGAAATAATCTACATTGCCTTTTTCTTCCGGAAGGTACTCTGTCCCAATTTGTACTGCCACTATGTATGATTTTAGCTCAGGTATGAAAGACACTGATGATCCACGATTGAATCTGAATGTCTGAAAGGCCAAGTTGTTTGCATTTTAAAAGAGACCTTTTTTTAAATGGACTTTAGAGTAGTATTAGGTTTACAAAAAAATTGAGCAGAAAGTACAGAGATTTCTCATGTAACCCTCCCTCCTGCCACCGTCTACAGTTTCCCCTGTTATTAACATTACTATGATATATCTGTTAATAATTGATTCGGCAACATTGATGCATTACTATTCACAAAAATCTATAGTTTATATTCGGGTTCACTCTTTTATGTTTACATTTCAGTGGGTTTTTACGATGTCATGTATCTAGCATTATAGTATCATACAGAATAGTTTTACTACCATAAGGAGCTACAGTGATGGTGTGCACCCGAGCTACTTGGAAGGTTGAGATGGGAGGGTTTCTTGAGTCCAGGAGTTTGAGACCAGTCTGGGCAACATAGTGAGGCCCCAACTCTTAAAAAATAATAATAAAAAAGAAACCTTTGTGCTCTACCTCACAAGCCCTCATTTTAATTCCTCGAACCCTAGGCAACCAGTGATCTTTTTACTGTCACTATAGTTTTGCCTATTCCGGCATGTAATAGTTGGAATCATAAATTATGAAGCCTTTTTAGACTGACTTCTTTCACCTAACAATAAGCATCTAAAGTTCCTCCATGTCTTTTCATCGCTTAATCGTTCATTTATTTGTATTGCTGAATAATACTTCATTGTACGGATATACCACAGTTTATTCACCTATCGAAGAACATCTTGGTTGTTTCCAATTTTTAGCAATTAGAAATAAAGTTGCCTTAGACATTTGTGTGCAGGTCTTTGTGTAGACATAAGTTTTCAACTCATTTGGGTAAATACCTAGGAGTTCATTGCTGGACTATGTTTAACTTTGTAAGAACTGGCCTATCTTCCATTTGCACTCCCCAGCAATGTGAGAGTTCCTATTGCTTCATGTCCTTGTCAGCATTTAGTGTCTATGTTTTAGATTTTAGCCATTCTAATAGCTGTGTAATGAAGAGGCTGCTTTTTAATCCATAGAAATATTTCACAAGTCAAGTGGAATAAAAGAAATCTAGCATAAAATGTAGCTCAGAGTAGACACTAGTTAAATCTTTAGTGTTAAGTGAACTGTTAGATGTTTTATAAAGTACTAAATGCAGAGAATGCAGAAGGGGCCATTCTGGAAGAAGGATTGCTTTGCTTCCGAATCTTAAGCCTCAGCAGCTCCAAAATAGTTCCCCATTTTATAATGCTTTCTCTTCTTGTTGTTTCAATGCTCTGAGGATTTATTTATTTATTTATTTATTTTTTTATTTATTTTTTTTTTGAGTAGGACTGGAAGTCTCACTCTGTCGCCCAGACTGGAGTGCAGTGGCATGCTCCCGGCCACCACAGCCTCGACCTGCTGGGCTCCGGCGATCCTTCCGCCTCAGCCTTCCGAGTAGCTGGAACTACAGGCGTGCACTACCATGCCCTGCTAATTTTTTTTAAATTTATTGTAGAGATGAGGTCTTGCCAAGCTGCCCAGACAGGTCTCGAACCCACGGGCTCAGGCAATCCACTCACCTCAGCCTCCCAAAGCGCGGGATTACAGACTGAGCCACCGAGCCCGGCTTATAGATAATTCTTAGTGCTTGGCACATTGTAAGTGAGATATACGTGTTAGCTATTGTAGCTACAATTACTTTCTGTTTCCTTCTCTCAAGTGTGTGTCTTTGAGAGGAGAGACCCCTTGGCTCCTGTGGCTTTGAAAACTCCCAACCCCAAGCATCCTAGCTAGAACTTAATACATGTCCAATAAGTGTGTTGAATTAAATTGAGTTAAAAATAAGTACCAAAAGGTACTGGAGTGATTAAACAGCCAGGAAACAAGAATATTCATTCATACACAGAATCATCCAATTAGTTAATCATTAACTCATTTAACAAATAACTGGTAACAGCTTTATTGAAAAATAATTTACATAGCACACAATTCACCCATCGAAAGTGTACAATTCAATGGTTTTTAGTGTATTTAGAGTTGTGAAATCATCATCACAATCAATTTTAGAACATTTTATCACCATGAAAAGGAATGCCATACTCATTAGCAGTCATTCTTCATTTCCCTCCAAATCCACCAGGCAGCCACTGATCTGCTTTCTGTCTCTATGCATTTGCCTATTCTGGACATTTCATAGAAGAGGGATCACTCTGTGTGTTTTTTTATGAATGGCTTCTTTCACTTAGCACAGTGTTTTCAAGAATCATCCATATTAAACCAGGCGCAGAAGGGGGGCGTTGACGTCTTGCTGTCTCAGAGTGGCGGAGGCAGAAGAAAATCTTCGTATGAATGGACCCACAAAGTTTAAAACACGAAGGGTCAACTGTAGATTACTGTTAATTACCCAGATTCTTATTTTGTTATGGAAGACCAAACAGCATGAGACCCTATCATAAAAAGAAATCTCTCTCTCTCTCCTCCCACTCCCCTCTCTTTTTCCCTCTCTATCTCACATTCCACAGAAGTGGGAATTGAGGCATAGAGAGATTGCTGTTTTATCAAGCATATCTGGAATCTGTTCAGACTTTGGAGCTATTCCTTAATCCCACCTCCCTCCACCTCCAAAGCCAAGCCTCTCCTTGCTGTCAGCAAAGAAGGTGAGTGTATCTCCAGCTCAGATGTAAAGCTCATCACTTGGTCCAAGCTGATCAGCTCATCATGATCCTCTAACCCCAAGGATCGATCAGGACTGGGCGGTGAGACCATCAGAGCCGCTGAAACAGAACTCTACTTCTGCTGGGACTGCTGGAACGGAGGCAGTTTCCTGAGTGATGGGAATCTGGGAGGATGCAAGGCAGAAGCTGCAGCAGCCATGTTGCCACCATGAGGGAGTCACCTTTAGAGGAGAGCCAACAATCTGGAAGTAGAGCATTAGCGATGGAGCGGGACAGAGCTGGCTTGAGCTCTGGATCAAGCTGACCTGAAGCTCGTTGGTCCTGGACGCTTCAATCATACATACCAGTAAATCCCTCCCATCCCCTCTGCTTTTTTTTTTTTTTTTTGAGTCAAAGTCTCACTCTGTCACCCAGGCTGGAGTGCAGTGGTATGCTCATGGCCACCCCAGTGTCGACCTGCTGGGCTCAGGGCGATCCCTCCGCCTTAGACCTTCCAAGTAGCTGGAACTACAGGTGTGCGCTACCGCACCCGGCTAATTTTTTTTTATATATTGTAGAGACGAGTTCTCATCAAGTTTTCCAGGCTGGTCTCAAACCCCTGGGATCAGGCAATCCTCTCGCTCGGCCGCCCAAAGTGCTGGGATTACAGGCTTGAGCCACAGCACCTGGCCTTTTTGTTTTTGTTTTTACTTAGGCCAAAAAGATGTACTCCTCAAGATTGTCGCACAGCTAGTTTGTGCTCAAGGAACTGTATTAAAACTAAGGTTGATTCTGCTGTGTTCACTCTTTTAGTCGTTAAGTGCCCGAGTAGAGGGAGGAGAGAGGGATGTCATATAGAAGGATGGCGACTTGAAGATTCTGCAGCTTGGGAAAGCAGGTCGAGGACGGTGACATCCACCTAGGTGTGTCTGAAGCCTGACCCTTCTCCGATAAGTTGTGTCTGGGGCCAAATTACCCTTGGAGTCTCTTTCTTCTCTGTGTCATGGGGAAGCAAACATGCCTCCTTGCAGACTGTTGTGAGACTTAGGCAAGATAAGGAAGAAAAAATATTCAGCGCAGAGTCTAGGGGATGCTCAAAACTAGGAACTATTTTATTGGCTGAAAATATTTACTTCGAAGCCTGTGAACTCCCTGGGCCACCCATTAGCAGATTAGATGATCTGATAGGGCTGTAAATACTTTGCCTTGCTTCAATGAAGCTTAGACTCAAAGGTATGAAAGAGTGATACAGTCCAAGCCCCTGTCTTCACCGGAGACGTCAGTGCTTCCTAAACACTGCTGTTGGTTCTGTCCTGCTCCGGAAAAAAAATCTGATGAAACTTACCCAACAATTCTAGAGAAAAAGCTCAGAGGTGTTCAGCAGAGAGACAGAGAGAGAGAGGGAGGGAGGGAGAGAGATAGAAGAGAGAGGAAACAACCCAGGACAATTGATCGGCTGCATAGATTGCTGGGAGGATTAATTTAGTTCATCCTTTTAAAGTGCTTAGTTTAGGGGAGGCATATTTTAGCAACTAAGTGCAGCCTTGTGCTAAGCATTTCACATTCTCTCCTTTATTCCTCCTACCTTCTCAAGGAGGCAGGCATCATTGTTAACCCATTTCACAGATAAGAAAACTAAGGCTCAGAGAGTTAAGCAGGTTGCTTACAGCCTCACACGGCAAGGAAATCACCAAGCTAGGATGGAGTCTTTGCTTGCCAAGCACAGCTGCGCCATCTCCCTTCGACTGGGCTGAACGCTTACAGGAAGTCTGATGGCCAATTCCCCCAGATCCGTGCAAAAACGTGGTCATTGCAGCTGCACTGTCGCCTGCATTCCCCAATTAATCCCTGGGCTGAAAGTTGGTTTTACTTTATAAAAAGCACAGCCAAGGAAGATGCAGCTTCCCTTCATCCTGCTTAGCTCACCTGCAGGAACGTGGCCCGAGTGAGTGGAGTTAGTTTGTGCTACGTTTTTCGGGATGGCTATTTCGTGGATTGCCTTCCTGTCCTTCCAGGCTGGCTGGGAATTGGAACTGTGTGTGTGTGTGTGTGTGTGTGTGTGTGTGTGTGTACACGTGTGCGCGCGCACAGTAGGTCAAGTCAACCTGGGTGCCTTTGGAGAAGTCCTTCCTTTGGAGCCCGTTGACATCGTCATGAACTGATGTCGGGGGTATGTTCAGGGTGACCCCGACAGACAGGAACACGGCACCCGCCTCCCCAGTGAAGGAACTTTAACCCTCGGCATGGTAGGACCCCTAAGGCCAATCCAAGAGCAACTTACTTCAGCATGCAGGTGGCAGAGAGGAGGGTGTGCCAGGGTCAGGCCATCCCCAGGTAAGTCCTGAAGCCAGGCAAGGCCAAGACCAGGAGATTTTTACCATGTAATTCAGTTGTCACAGGGTCTGGTTCTCACAGACCCCACAGGTCCAGAAACCCAGTTCTGACAGTCTCTGCGTTCCTGGAAGGCCAAGATCAGCTGACAGAAAACAGAGGACAGACGATGGTGGCATGAAGAGCTGTCACTTCCCAGATGCCCACTGCATGCTGGCCCTTTGCAGGCCTGCGTCTGGCTTTCCAGATAAGGAAACCAAGGCACAAAAGGCAAAATGACCTCCTCTCGCTCCCACAGTTAGTAAGTAGAAAAGCCAAGATTTTTAACCAGGGTTGATCTGGTTCCCAGGTCAACATCAAGTGATTCATGGACCACAAGCAATAGAAATGATCGGTGGACAGGACTTTTGTAGCCCTCTGTGAGGAAAAAATACAGCCACAAGTTACAAACTGCAGGTGTATAGTCTAATTCCACCTGCAGAAATGCTTTGTTTGGCCTGAAGAGGGTTTTTTTTTTTTTTTTTTTTTAAGTTGGAATCTCACTCTGTCACCCAGATTGGAGTGCAGTGGCGGTTCCCAGCCACCGCAGCCTCAACCTGCTGGGCTCCGACAATCCTTCCGCCTCAGCCTTCCAAGTAGCTGGAACTACAGGCGCGCGCTACCACGCCCGGCTAATTTTTGATTTATTGTAGAGATGAAGTCTTGCCAAGTTGCCCAGGTGGGTCTCAAACCCACGGGCTCAGGCAATTCACTCATCTCGGCCTCCCAAAGTGCGGGATTACAGCCTGAGCCACCGAGCTCAGCCTGAAGAGGGTTTTTAAAAAAAATGTTTGAATTCATTATTAACTTATAAAAATAGGGAGTTTTCACATATAATGTAGATTTCTGGTTTCTCTTGAGAAACCAGAAGATCTGGGAAAAGCCAGCTAGAGCTGAGGGCGACAGCTTCCTTTAGAAGGGACACGAGCCCTGCAAAGTGTCATAGCCCCCATCGACCTGGGGCCTTCCTCAATGGGTCATTAGATGACTCCAAGGCGGCAGAGGGAAGTTGGATTGGCCAAGGGAAGTTCTTGGACACCAATGGATAAGAGCACCAGCCTGCCAGATCGTATTCAGGGTGTGAGTTCACTAGGGCTGCCATTACAATGTACCATAGACTGGGTGGCAGAAGCTCCAGAAATGAATTTCCTCACAGTTCAGGAGGCTAGAAGCTCAAGATCAAGGTGTTGGCAGGGCTGGTTTCTTCTGAGGTTCCTCTCCTTGACTTGGACAGGGCCACCTTCTTTTATGTCTTCACACGGTCTTCCATTTGTGTCTGTGTCCAAATCTCCTCTTCTTAGAAGGACACCAGTCAGACTGGACTAGGGCCCACCCTACCCATTTAACCTGAATTATCTTTTTAAAGGCACTTTCTCGGCCAGCTGGTAGTAGTGGCTCAACCCTGTAATCCCAGCACTTTGGGAGGCCGAGGTGAGGGGATTGCCTGAGCTCATGGGTTTGAGAACAGCCTGGGCAACTTGGTGAGACCTCATCTCTACAGTAAATCAAAAAATTTGCTGGGTGTGGTAGCGCACGCTTATAGTTCCAGCTACTTAGAAGGTGGAGGTGGAAGGATCGCCTGAGCCCAATAGGTCGATGCTGGGGTGGCTGTGAGCATGCCACTGCACTCCAGCATAGGTGACAGAGTGACACTCCAACTCAAAAAAAAAGACGCTTTCTCTAAATACAGTCACATTCTGAGGGGTGGGAAGCTAAGGGACATACTTTTGAGGGGACATAATTCAGCCCAT
>CAUYQG010184702.1:0-30603 GCA_963574415.1 Tarsius wallacei
ATTTATTTATTTATTTATTTATTTTTTGAGTTGGAGTCTCACTCTGTCGCCCAGACTGGAGTGCAGTGGCCACTCCCGGCCACCACAGCCTCGACCTGCTGGGCTCCGGCGATCCTTCCGCCTCAGCCTTCCAAGTAGCTGGAATTACAGGCGCACGCTACCACGACCGGCTAATTTTTTGATTTATTGTAGAGATGAGGTCTCGCTTGCCCAGGCGGGTCTCGAACCCGCGGGCTCAGGCAATCCACTCACCTCAGCCTCCCAAAGGTGCGGGATTACAGGCTGAGCCACCGAGCCCGGCTTGTCAGCCTGTATTTATTACTTTGTGCATCTGTGTATACATCCATCTAATATTGTATTCCTTCTTCTGGAAAAAAAATCCTTAACATACTAGAATATACATGACTTTTAAAATATCTATTGTTGTAATTTTATTAAATAAGACTATCAGAACAGTCCTATTGTTGGAAGCTAATAGGATTTAATCTTTTTAATTTCTATACTTAAAAGGTTCTGATATTCAATTTTATATATGTTTTGTATGACATAACATATAGGCTGAAGTTAAAAAAATTTCTACTAATTTTGATTTCCTCTCTAGTCTCTGACCAATTTGTGATTTCATGCTTGTTTTAAAGTTCTGGCAGAGGAAGGATGAATATTTTTGTTTGTGCAATAAGAATCTAAACATAATCCCTAGCCTGTATTGCCACTATGTTGAGTGATCAAGATAGAAAAAGATTGTATTCTAGAAATACAGCTATTTCACACTAAAGAGTTTAAGAGAAGACATGGTTGGAGGACATGGAGCTAAATAATATAAAATTAAAAATAGTAAATTGAACATAAACAGAAAGTGGATATGGTTCACATTTTCCAGCATATTCTGAGTAAATCTTGAATTTGTGGCATGATCAATGAAGTATGATAAGAAACTTTGGGAGAGATATTGGAAGCCAGTATTCATTCATAGGTGGCATAATGGATGACATGTTATCAAGAATTAAAAAGTCACTAGATTTTTAAAATTTTATTTGGGAAGCCTAATGGCCATAAGATCTTTTTATCGACAATACAGCTTCCAAAGACCAATGGCAGTATAAGAACAGCCACCTTTTTATTGTGACAGGAGGTATGACATTAATCATAAATGACATATATTATAATAAAGAACATGAAAACGTGGTTCTGTATCATGAAAAGAAAGAGATGAGGGTTTTGATATTACAAAGAATATTTATGTGCACTGACTGACACTAAACAAATAGATAAGAGAAACTTTACTACCTATTATTGTATATATAGATAAATAAATCTCAATCTATCACATCGGCCCATGTAATTTGTTATACAGTATTTTAAATCAAATTATTAATATACATCTCACTTTTGACCAAGATAGAGGGAGCAACAGGGACTAGATTTATAGTCATGTCTTGTACATTATGTCAAAAAAATTGGTAGTTTTTTAAACTAAGAATATTATAGATGGAACAAAATATAAAATAAGCAATGTAATACAATTTGGCATTATTATCTTTATCATACTCTCCTAGAAGGCATTTTTTTTTCTTTCTATGGCAACATAATCCCCATTTTTTTGGTTTTTTCTCTTGGTTAGGCTTTTCAGTGTCAAACCTTTCAGACCCACTCAAATCTTCTAATTTTTCTTTGAATTAAAGTTCCTGAAACTATCCTCAGAGCTATGCTTATGTCATATGACTAAGAGAGGAAAAACTCCAGTAGGCAGGAGATGTTCTAAATGTAGGAAAAGCTCTAAATCTGTCATATCATTTTAAAAGTTGCTGTCTCCTGGTTTTCTTCCATGTGTCAGAAGAAAGAAATTATGAAAATACAATTAGGATGTTTATGTTTCCATTTTTAACACAAAATTTTGACTATGTACCAAGCAACTTCCCTCCCCCAATATGAGTTTTATAGCTAGTTATGGTGTTTCCTAGAAATTTAAATTAATTTACTTTCTTAAAAACTTTTTAATTATTTCTAAAAACAATCTCACGCATACATCAGCCATCAGCCATACTTGCTTTCTGAAATAAATGGTCTTCTTGTTATAAACTTATGTCAAGTAGGACTTTTTAAAGCAATCAAAATTATTAACAAATTAAAAGCTGATTTTCAAAATAATTTTACCACAAGGAAAAAGAGAAAAATAGATAGAAATTGATAATGAAAATGAATGGTACTAATCATAAACAAAAATAAATAAACTGGGGAAACTCAAGGGGAGAATCTGGGAAGATTCTGATTCAAGTAATTCTAAGTATACAGATTTTAGGCACATGATAAGATATTTAAGAGAAAATATCCTACACGCCACCAGAAGTGAGAATGCCTAGAGTTCTGTTAACTCAGTCACAATGTTGGAATTAAGATTACTGTTTAGCTAACCCTCACAACTGGGCATATTTCATTATAAAAGTTTTAAAGGTTACACATCTTAAGTGTTTTCTCTGCCACAAGTGCATTTCTGTTCTAAGAACAAATACTGAAATATACATCTAGGATTAATCTATATTTTTGTTAGCCCCAGATTCCAGTTTTCTTGCTCTAAACTAAACAATACCAGATAAAATAATGTTCAACCTACAGCATCTACAGAACTTTCCCATCTCACTTTCTTTATTACAACTATTGGTGAAGGTTACACACTACAGTATATAGTATTTCTAATACTATCTCCAGCGTCTGCAATCTTCTACCTTCCTTTTAAACAACTTTTTTTTTTTTTAACCAAACCTCTGTTTCATAGAAAGTTCCTAGATTTTAGAACACCAGACTATTTTTACAAAACTTGGAAACTCTAAATCAGGGTACACAGAACACAAATATTGTACTCTATCTGTATCTGTCATAATTATTTCTGGGCATAGATTAAACAGCACAAAAGTAAAAAAATCAAAAATTAAATAATTCTAAAGAGAAAAACAAAGACTTTTGCTTAAAGAGAAAAAAAAAACCCCTCTAAGCTCATGCTAATATACATAGAAATGCATTCAGGAGACAAAATCCTAAAATTATCTTTTGATCACTTGGTAAAAAGATTTATTAGAGTACTTGCTTCTCAGGAGGTATGAATTTCTGTCTTACAGATTAGGGCAGACATAGAGAGGCATAGTATCATTATTTGCCTCAAATCATATTAGTAGATAGCCACAACAGAATTCAAAAACCAGACCCACAGTTTTTACTTAACTTCCAAGTTTTAAAAATTTATTATATCCATGTTTTATACTTTGATCAGAACCAAAAAAAATTTAAGAAATGTGAAATTCAAATATATATGTATAAAATGGCACTGCAAATTTATTATTTATTTGTTTAAAATATCATAAAAATAGATCTGGAAAATAATAACACTATCAACTCTGGTTACATTTTTAAAATATTAAAATAATAATTAGTAATTAATACATTACTTGTCAATAAGAAACATGAAATAAAATGAGTATTCTCTAATAATCATAAATTTAGAGTAAAATCATCCCTTCTCCATGAGCAGTTATTAAATATATTTATTTCATTTACTTCAATGAAAAATGCAATTATTTCTACAGTGATTTATTTACATCCTAGAATATGATGCAGATTTAAATGTAATCAGCTAGCCCCAATAATTGTACCTAGTTTAATAAAATAAATTTTGCACCTAAGTTTTCTTTTTGTTTGGTTTCTATAATACTGCAGTTTCTTCTAGTTAATTCCTTATTTTAAAAAACCACTAGAGGGTAGCCAAGCATCATTTCCTCTTCTTCTCTTGTTATTATTTTAATATTATTAAAATATTGTTTCTGTTATATTAACATTGTGTATATGTAGCAATACAAATATATTCATTTGGTATTCTTGAAGATTTTTTCATTACTAGAATTGTTTGAACAAAACTGAATTTAATACAAATTAGTCACAAGAAGTTTAAATATTTCTAAATCTCCCATTTTGCTTAGTCTCAAAGTATTGATTAAATATTTGTAATACTCTTAAAATGTAAATAAAAGTCAAATATGAATTATGAATTGTTTACTTCATCAGAATTGTATTAAAATTCTCCAGAGAAACAGAACCAAAGGATATATATTTTGGAAGAGATTTATTATAAGAAATTGGCTCGTGCCAATTTTTCCATGGAGGCTGAGATGTGTCGCAATATGCCCTCTGCAAACTGAAGATCCAGGAGAGCTAAGGGTGTGATTCAGTCCAAGTTCAAAGGCCTGAGAATCTAGAGTGCCAGTGCCAAGGCAGAAGAATATGAATATCCCAACTCAAGTAATCAGGAGGAAGGGAGAAGTAGTGAATTCCCCTTTCTCTGCTTAATCATTCTCTTCAGGTCCTCAACTGAGTGGTTGATGCCCACTCACATTGGGAAGGTTCATCTACTTTACTGTGTCCGCCTACTCAAATGCTAATTTCATTTTTAAATACTTTTACAGACACACCAGAAAAAAATGTTTAATCTGGGCACCCCTTGGCACAGTCCAATTGACACATAAAATTAATCATCACAAGAAGTGAATTTTTTATTTCTTCTGGATTATAAGTTATATAAATTAACTACAACTTTGAAAATAAAATATGTAATTTTGAAAGCAATGAGTCTTAGTACTTCTTAGCATTTGAAAAATTTTGTGATAACATAAAAATAATTGACTATAATAAACAGTAGGTCTACTTAGAGAAAAGTAATCAATTGGTTGGCATGCAGTTACACTTTTGTTTTACTCAATTTTCCCTGAAGGTTATCCTGAAGAAACTAGTAAAATATTAAAAATCATAAAAGTCATTTTTATATAATTTTACAGTATACCTATAATAAGGTTTTAAAAGGAAATAGTTTTAACTTCAAGCATCTGATGTTAAGAAATTTGAAAAAATACAAATTAAATTTGCTAAAACAATGAACAGTAAATATTTTATTTACAAATATTGAATGAATATTTATTATTTAAATCAATGGCAGCAGAAAGAGAAATGGCTTAAAAAAGTACTTACCTGCCAATTTTCCCAGTATTTGGACCATGAAGCTGGCTGTTATTAATAAACATGTCAATGCTTTCTTCTTATTTTTCAGACAGTTTGCATCTGGAGTCGAACTACTAAGCTTTGTTTGAAGTTAGGCTCTGTCATTTGGCAATTATGTGACCTTGAGAAAACCAGTTAACCCCGTTAAGCCATGGTTATCTCATCCCTAAAATAGGGAGACTAAATTCCTGTCTCAGGTGATTGCTCAGTAAATTAGCTGAAATCATGTGTATGGTGCATTATGCAGCACTCCTGGCACATAAGTCCTATCAATAAATGTAGAATTATTCTTATGTGATGAGCTCTGTAACTTAATGAGTGGGTTGAACAAAATGCATGATCTTGTTTTTTGTTTGTTTGTTTATTTGTTTTTGAGTTGAAGTCTCACTCTGTTGCCCAGACTGGAGTGCAGTGGCCGCTCCCGGCCACCGCAGCCTCGACCTGCTGGGCTCCAGGAATCCTTCCGCCTCAGCCTTCCAAGTGGCTGGAACTACAGGCGCGCGCTACCATGCCCGGCTAATTTTTTTTAGTTTACTGTAGGGATGAGGTCTCGCCAAGTTGTTCAGGTGGGTCTCGAACCCACAGACTCAGGCAATCCACTCACCTCAGCCTCCCAAAGTGCGGGATTACAGGCTGAGCCACGGAGCCCAGCTAAAATGCATGATCTTTGTAGTAGGTTAGTTACTGCTATATATCATTTTCTCTTTTAGTTTTCAAATTATCTCTCACAGATTCCTCAAGTTATCCCATTTCAAGAATGTTAGATGTTTAATTTAATTTAACAAACATTTATGAAATTTTAAATAATAATTGTAATGTTTTAAACCCATGCTTAGGGCCTGGTACTATGCTAAATTTAACAAGGGATTAAAATAAAATACAAAAACATAGTCTCTGTCCTCAAAGGTGAGGGTAGGGGTAGGTAGGGAAAAGGAGGAGAGAGGAGAAGTAAGTTTCCTCACTCAGGTGATTCAAAGAGGCCTTAAGATTATAACCCTAAGCAACAAATAATAGCGCTATGGCAGCACTCTTTGTATTATATTTTGGTCACCTATTTAATGCTTGTATTCACTAAGAGATCCTGAAGCCGATTACGAAGAGAGCTGTGAGTATTCTTTATTTCCCATCTTTGATTTTAGCATGGTTCCTGCCACACAGAAAGGATATGAAATATTTGTTAAAATAATAAATTAGAACCATATTCTCCTTCAGATGATATTTTCTGATAAATTTTATTTTTAGTGAAGCTCAAATTTACAAAAAAAATGGGCAGATAATGAATTGAGTTTACATAGCACCATATCATTTCCTTCATTATTAACATCTTGCATTAGTGTAGAACATTTATTATAATTAATGAACAAATATTAATACATTATTATTAACTAAAGCATATAATTTTTTCAAATTTCTTTAGTTCTTACTTAGTCTCCTTTCTTTGTTTCAGAATCCCATCTAGGAAACCAAATACAAGTCTTCTAAGGTGTTCTTTTTTTGTGACAGTTTCTCAGGTTCCCTTGTTTTATAGTAACCTTGAAAGTTTTGAGGAGTACGGGTCAGGTATTTTATTGCCTGTCCTTCAGTTGAGATTTGTCTCATATTTTTCTTATGATTAGTCTTGGGTTATGGGTTATGAGTGTGGAGGAGGAAGACTACAAAGGTAAAGTGCCATTTTTTTCAGAAGTATCGAGGATACATGCTCTCAGCATGACCTTTTGCTGTTGAAGTTGACCTTAACATAAACCTCAGCTGAGATTGTAATTGTCAAGTTTTTCTACTGCATAGTTACTCTTATTTTTTCAGATAATGTTTTATGTTGTTTTATATTCATATTTTTAGGTATAGGGGTTGAATTGTGGTGCCCGAAAAGACATAACCATAACCTAATCCTTGGAACCTTATTTGGAAAAATAATCTCTGCAGATGTAATTATGTAAAGTGTTGAAATTAGATCATTCTGGATTATCTGACTGGGCCCTAAATCCAATAATACATGTCCTTATAAGTGACATACAGATGAGAAGGCCATGTGAAGACAAAGTCAGAGACTGGAGGGAAGCAAGAAATAGAAGCTTCCCAAGAACCCCCAGAGGCAGCACTATCCTGCAGAATTTCAGATTTCTGTCCTCCAGAACTGGGAGAAAATGAATTTCTGTTGTTGTAGGCCACCCAATTTATGGTAATTTTTATGGCAGCCCCTAGGAAATAAATGCAAAGGGACTTCTTTTCAATTCTTCAGCTGCCAAGAAACACATAAATGATTATAGCTAGAAAACAGAATGATATATTTAAGAAATTTACATACTGAGTAATGCAAAAGTAGTATAGAGATGGCCTAGTTGAAGTAGCAATGATATTTTAGTTTGCCAAAGTGCTGTTGAATTTTATTTGGTTTTATTTTTATGTCCCTTGTTGCTGCTACAGGTGAAACTGACTTAAGTTTCACAATTTCAGGGATTGAAATTTTTTTCCCCACAGTTCTAGCATATTTCTGACAAATACTTTTCCTGGACCTCTCTTCCCATAAGTGTTGCAGTGGCAGTACTGTGCTCCTGGAGGAACTGCTGATGCCATGCCGATCACTTCTACATATTGAAAATATACACTATTCAGTGCTCAATTATTTTATTTCAAGAAAAGGAGAAATTGGAGTTTATAAAACTGTAATGATGGTAAATTATCATGCATGAGGCATTCCGTTCAGTATGTCCATGTACTGTTTGATTTATTCTTCGTTACATCCTTTTAAAGTGTTAGTAAGCTCCCCTGCTTGCAGGTGGAGAAACTTAAATCAATAAACTTGTTAAAAGTCATACAGCTGATAGGTGATAGGATTATTATTCTGATAAGGATCTGTCATTGTCCAGAGACATAGTATGTAACTAAAATATCCTTTTTTAAGCAGGATAACTCACCCTATCTTAACATTTTGGCATAGAGTCAATATGTAACAGTACTTGAGATTAGCTTTATACTGCTGGATGGAGCAATAAATCAAGTGATGGGTAGATAGACCTTCAAGAACATCACTTTCACTGGGGTGAAAAACTACCCAAAGCTATTCTCTCCATAAATGGCCACAGAATAGTACTAGAATCACAAAATATTTATGTTTTCAGATGGAATGGGCCCTAGAGTTAGTATCACACCTTTGTTTTATAAAAGAAGAGACTGAGAGCACAGATATTTATAGATTTGTTCAAGGATTACATGACTAGTCAGTGAGAAAACTTGGACTAAGAGTACTGGAATTCAAAAGAAACAAGGTCACTAATGTTGAACCTTGCAACCCACATACTTATAAAGAGTTGTCAGGGCAACCCCTTCGGTTCCCCTCCCACTGTGGGAGCTTTTCTGTTCTCTCAATAAATCCTGCTTTAAAAAAGAAAAAAAAAAAAAAAAAGGTTAAGTCCAAGCTACTATGGAAGGAATGTTCCATTTATTAAAAAAATTTTACTAGAAATTTTCATAAAAGAATACTTAAACTAAGGTGAAACAGTATGTACATCAAGAGACTCCAAACCATTAGAGAGAAAAATTTTATTAAGTAGAAATTATTCACATGACTTTGTCTCATCTTTAGTTCTACTAACCATTTAAAAATGCACAGTGACTTCCAACATTTTGTCCAATGGTCCACCAACTAGGTCTGTTATGCTACCTGAAGAAACAGTAAGTTCATCTTTGACCTAGTCTTTGCCTGCTTCTAGTTATACCATATTCTAATTAATAAAGTAAATACAACAAACTAAGAAATCACAAACTGGTATTTTGTTTAATCAACACAATTTCTTAAAATCACATAGTAAAAATTTTTTTTTAATTTTTGATGTACAGTACTTTGGGTTTTAGCACATGTATAGATTCATGTCATCACCATAATAATCAGGAACATTTCCATGACCACAAAATACTTCCTTGTGCCATCCCTCCTCTGCCACCCTTACTACTTGGGAACCACAGATCTATTCTCTGTCCCTGTAGGCTTGCCTTTTCTGTCATATAAATGAAATAATATAGACTGTAACCATTTAAGATTGGCTACTTTCACTCAGCATAATGCCTTTGAAATTCATGTTGTTGAGCATATCAAGAATTATTTTAGACTACTGGGTAGTATTTTATTGCATGAATGTGCCACTGTTTGTTTAATCTATTCAACTGTTGAAAGACATTATAGTTGTTTCCAGTTTTTGGCAATTATGAGTAAAATTTTCATAAACATTCATGTACAAGATTTTATGTAGACATAAGTTTTCATTTACCCAAGATAAATACTTAAGAGTGAAATGGCTAGGTCAAATGCTTAACTCATTAGTTAATATTATAAGAGACAATCAAACTATTTTCCAGAGCGACTGAAGAAAGTTTTGCATTCATAAGCCAAGTTGCTCTGTATCCTCATCAAGCCCTTGGTATCGTCAATTTACTTGTTTTTATTATAGCTGTTCTAAGAGGTCTGTGATGGCATGTAGTGGTATCTCATTGTGGTTTTATTTTGCATTTGCCCTGTGGCCAATTCAGAAATGTATTTTTAATTTCCAACTGTGGTGGAGGGGTGGGATTTCCCATGTTGATTTATAGTTTAATTTCATTATGTGTAGAGAAATCATTAATGTTTTTAATGATTTTAAATTTTTTTAATAGTATCATTTATTTTGGCAAATGTTTCATGTGTCTTCAAAAATAATTTGCATTTCCGCTATTGTTGAGTGGAGTGTCCATAAATGTCAATTAGTTCTAGTTGATTGATGGTGTTGTTTAACTTTTTCACATTCTTGATAATTTGTCTGTTTGTTTCATTATTTTATTTTATTTTTTGTTTCTGTGGAGACATAATGGTTGTATATTTATTCTACTAACAGTCCAGAGAAGATGGAAATCTCCAACTCTAATTTTGAATTTCTCTACTTTTCCTTCCAGTCCTATCATCATTCCCATTATTCATTTTGAAACTCTGTTGTTAGTTATATAATCTAATTGTTGTATCTTCTTGGTGAATTGATGCTTTCAATCATTATGTGAAGTCACTTTTAATCTCTCAGTTTCCTTCCTGTGGAGTCTACTTTGTCTCTTGTTGATATAGCACTCAAGCTTTCTTGTGATTAGTATTTGATTGGCTTGTTTTTCATACTTTTGGTTTTAAGCTATGGTTCACTATTATTAAAGTGGATTTCTTGTAAACAGCATATATCTGGCTCCTTTAAAATTGATTTTGCAGTCTTTTAAGTGGTGCATTAAAACTACTTAGATTTAATGTGATTTTTGCTATGTTTGAATTTATGTATAACATTTTACTACTTGTTTTATGTAGGTTTCTTTTGTTTTTACTTCCTGTTTTCCATCTTCTACTTTCTTTTGGATTAGTTAAATGTTTCTGGTAATTCATTTTAACTTACTTATTGAGTTTTTAACTATAACTATCTTTATAGTTATGTTTGGTTTTGTTCCAGGGATACCAATGTACACTGTTAGTACTTTTCACATTTTATTTAGAATTAATATTTTGCCACTTCAAGTGGAATGAATAAATTTTTCTGCCATGAGTCCCTGTACCCTCCCACTGTATGTTATGCTTGCCATACACATTTACCTACAAACGCTGTCATAATTTTTGTTCTTATCATCTATATTTTAAAGAAATGTTTGTTCTTAATTATTATATATATTTTAAATAAGTTAAAAGGAGAAAATTTCTCAATTATATTTACTCAGATATTTGCTACATCTATTGCTTTTCCTGCATTCCTGACCTTCTAACATTCCCTCTGGTATCATTTTTCTTCCACCTGAAAAAATTTCCTTTAACAGTTTTTTTAGAGTGAGTCTGGTGGCAACAAATTCTTTTTGTCTTCCTTTATCTATGAATATTTCTATTTTTCTTTTGTTTCTGAATAAGAATGTTTTCACTTGGTGTGAAATTTTAGGTTGCCAGTTTACTTCTTTTAGCACTTTAAAATTGCCTTTCCACTGCCTTGTGACTTTCATTGTTTCTGATAGAAACCACAATCATTCAAATCATTTTTCCCCTCTATTTCATTTTTCTCTGGTTGCTTTCAAGATTCTTTCTTGACCTGGTTTTCAGCAGTTTAATAATGATTTATTTTGGTTTTCTGTTCTAAAATGTCCATTTGATTTGTTTCTATAGCTTCTGTTTCTCTACTGAGAATTTATTTCTGTTCATCAGTACTTTTCCCTATTTCTTCAAGCATAGTTGTAATAGTTGCTTTAAGGCCCCTGATATTTTTAACAACTAGGTCATCTCAGAGTTAGTGACAGTTGAGTGACTTCCTTTCAATGTCTGAAGTTGTTTCCCATGTGTTTTATGTTAAGTAACTGGTTTTACTCTCCCCAGTCTACCACACACTCCCTGTGACTGAGTCAGCCTCCAGAGCCAAGTAACAAGAGAACAGATAGAGAAAACAAAACAAAAGCAATGGGCAATCCTTCCACACTTTTCTTTTCTTTTTTAGGACAAAAAGTAAAATGACAGTTACTAGAGGCTGGGAGGAAATAAAGCGATGCCACAGTGATTCAGGTGCTTTCCAGGCCTCTACTGCTCCACCACCATGCAACCTTAGTTTGAGGACTGGAGCCTGCCTGAGGGCAGGGCCAGGAGAGAAAAAATTTCCCTACTTTTTCTATTGTTTGGAGGCCACCCACTCCTTCCCACTACTCAAACGAGAAATAACGTGCTTCTCTAAAAGTTCTTTTTTTTGTCCATGCTAGCATATAATTCTGAGATTTGGGCTGCCTTTGAGTTCAGGCCAGAAGATTAAAACAAAACAAAATAAAACAAAACAGGAAACTCTCTGGCAGATTGCTCGTATTCCAAGTCATGCCTTTCTCCCTGAATCTCCCTACTGACATTGCGCCTCCACTCCTACTTAAATTTTCAGATATCTGCTCCATACCTTCAGTACAGGAATTTTAACTGCATTCAGTGGGTGAGACAGGTAAAATGTTCTAACTTCGTCTTAATCAGAACTGGGCCACCACATTGTTTTAAAGCTACTTGTTAAGAAATGTAATTATGTATAAAACATCAACTTCGATGAATAAACATGTGACATATTTTTGACATTTTAAGATATTCTATAAAGGCTTGAAACATCAGTTGTAACATTAGTAGAGATCATGTATTTATTTGGCTAGCAATTGAAGTGTCTACATAAATCTGTGAGATGACAGAACAAAAAGGTAACTTAATGACAAGCTCATATTTCCAGCTAACATTTGTTAACAGCTTACAGTGTATTAAATGTTCCCTTGATTTTTCGTAATTAACTTTCATAGTAACTTTATGAATCAGCTACTATTATTTACATCTTTCAATTGTGGAATGGGTGGCTCAGAAAAGTTCAATCAATCAATTTTTCAACGTTACAAAGCATACAAATCCAGATTTGTTGGACACTAAGACAAGAGTGTTTTGGCAAACGTTTTCTTAAAAGGCCAGATTGTAAATATTTTAGGCATTCCAGGCTGTACAATCTCTGTTGTAAAACTCAACTCTGCCATTATAATGCAAAAGCAGCCATTCATAAATGAATGTGGATGCCAGTGTTCTGATAAAAGTTTATTTATAAAACACAGGCAGCTGCTCCATAGGTTGTCGTTTGGCAACACCTGCTTTAGAGATATTGTTTTGTACAACCTCTTTTCTCTACACAAATCACCTTTTCTGCATCTAGCTCTATGAAACTGAACTCACTTTTCATCCGAATACATAACTGAGTCACTTATATTAATTTATTAAAAAGAAGTATACTTTTAAAAGGTTAGAATGTTTATTTATTCATTCATTTATGTAATTTGACAAAAATATATATATTTATAGTATACAACATGATGTTTTGATGTAAGTATACATTGTACAATAGGTAAATCAAGCTACTTCACATATGTATTACCTCAAATACTTGTCATTTTTTCAGGGTGAGAACACTTAAAATCTTCTCTCATAGCAATGTTTAAATATACAATATATTATTAACTGTAGACACCATGATATACAATAGAACTCTTGAACTTATTTCTCCTAACTTAAATTTCTTGCCCTTTGACCAACATCTCTTTATTTCCCTCTGTCCTCCCAGCCTCTAGTAACTGTCATTTTACTTTTTGTTTCTCTGAGTTCAAATTTTTTACACTTTCCACATAAGTGAAACCATGAGGTATTTGTCTTTCTGTGGCTGGCTTATTTCACTTCATGTAATATCTTCTGAGTTCATTCATGTTGTTGTAAAGAATGGGATTTCCTCCTTTTTAAAGGCTGAATAGTATTCCATTGTGTATATATACTGCATTTTCTTTATCCATTCCTCCAATGTTGGGCATTTATGTTGATTCCAATATATTGGCTATTGCAAATAATGCTGCAATGAATATGGGAGTGCAGATATTTCTTTGACATACGAATTTCACATCCTTTGGATATATGACCAGTAGTAGAATAGCTTGGTCATGTGGTAGTTCTATTTTTAATTGTTTAAGGAATATCCATACTGTTTTCCATCATGGCTGTACTAATTTACATTCCCATCCTTTTTCTCCACATTTTCATCAACACTTGCTATCTTTTGTCTTTTTGGCCACAGCTATAGAATGGGTGTTTAAAATTTGAAATTTCTGACAGTTTGTTTTTTATTTTCACTGTTTACTTTTGTTACATCAACTTCCTATAATTTACTGACCAAGCCAAATTTTCAACTAAACATTTCTGTAGTAAAACACAACCAGACAGAAAATATTTCCAGCGTGGTCACTGAATTATTACCTTCTGAAATTTCAAGCCATGCATCTTAACATCAGTACAAAGTTACATTGACAGCTAATGTGCAACATGTAGCCAATTAGAATTCAAGTTCTTTCTCAAGAAATTGAGAAATGATCGAGAGAATTGAGGGCTTGAGAAATGATAAAAACAAGTCAGAGAAAGCAAAAGTGAATTCAACATTCCTTCCCATGAGAAAATAATATGAAATATTATTTAACTCAATCCTATTAATTTTTCTAAATCATGTTAATTTTAATATGGTCTTCATATCTAATTAATTTATAGATTTTTAGTTTTGAAGATTCATAAAGGTATTAAATTCTACCCTATTAATCTATCTTCTCCATTGTTTCAGTTTATTTTCTCCTATGTTTGCCTTCTGACTTGAAATAATATTAAATAATATTGACTTTGACAAAATAGTAAATGTCATTCAATTTTATATCTCATATTTTTGCAAGTTAGGATAAAATGTCTTAGATAAATGACACTGAGCTGTATAAGAGTAAAACACTGGACTGAGATGCTCTATCACAGGAAAAAAGAACTGAGTACCACGTGTTCTCACTCATAAGTGGACCCTGAACATTTGCCATAACACTATAAGAAAGGGATTGGCACTAGCCGGGAAAATTCCAGGGGAGTTGGGGGTTGGGCACAGAACATCAATAAAGGTACCTAATCTCAAACAAGGTGAACTGGGAACCAAAGGGAGGCCCAAACTTTGCCAGTACGATGACTACTTGTATACCTAATCCTGAAATGTACCCCTCATCTTTAAAATAAATAGAGTCCTATAAATTATTTGAGTATTTTAAAAGTTTTTCCTGAAAAATATATCTAAAACAACAAAGAAGAGGAACTCATCTTTTTATTTTATTTTATTTTTTTAATTTGAAGATGTGATTTAATTTAAAATAGAACCTTTCCGTGGGAAAAAAAACACTATTGATTTCTGACCTCACTTTGATATCTGTTTTTAACTTCACCTCTGTAGTGACTTTGTTAAAAACGTGGTTTAAAACCAAAATTTTTTTTTTTTTTTTGAGTTGGAGTCTCTGTCGCCCAGACTGGAGTGCAGTGGCTGCTCCCGGTCACCGCAGCCTAGACCTGCTGGCCTCCGGTGATCCTCCCGCCTCAGCCTTCCAAGTAGCTGGAACTTCAGGTGCGCACTACCATGCCCAGCTAATTTTTTGATTTATTGTAGAGATGAGGTCTCGCCAAGTTACCCTGGTGGGTCTCGAACCGGCGGGCTCAGGCAATCCACTCACCTCAGCCTCCCAAAGTGCGGGATTACAGCCTGAGCCACCGAACCCGGTTTAAAACCAAAATTTAACAATTATTTTGCATCCAAATGAGGAAGGCTTGTATATGGGTCTTCAACTCTGTTTTTAATGCTTTAGTGCTTAAGTGTCATGATTAGAACTTGTGTTTTCAGTGTATTATTCTTACACTTACACTTTTACAAATTTGCTATACATACAGATGTTTATGAGAACGGCATTTATGAAATCAAAAAGCATCTGACATTGGGATCATCAGAAAGCATGGAGAAGAGACCAAGCCTCAAAAGTAAAGTTTATAATTCAACGGGACTGTGTCTGTGAAGTCAAATATGATGAAGAAAATATAAAATTGGTAAATTGGCAAAAATATTGGACTTCCCACAGAAGAAAATATTCAACTTAAATAAACTCTCAAAGGACAGATTGTCCTCAGATGGGTCAACTCTGTTCTAAAGTTGTGTAAAAGCTATGATGATGCTGCAATTTTCAGCCACACTTCACAGAATTATTGTGCAAAGTGTTCATCATTCAGCTGGAGTGCAAAAAACAATTTTGTAATTTCTTTCTGTTGTTGTTTTTAAGGGAGAACTATAAAGTGGTTGTTATGAAGATGCTTCATTCTCAGTACAGAAAGCAAGTAAGTGAAAATTCTAATGGAAACAGAATGTCCTTTCCATTTTTGCAATTTTCCATTTTATAAATTTCCATTTGTAAAGAACAAATCATTTAAATATTATTTTTAATTTCAGAATAAATTTTTACTTACTTTAAATTTCTTGGCTACATTGAAACTACCAGGCTATCTTTGGAAATAAAAATAGTATGAGAAAGTATTTGAAACCCCTAATATTTAGACTCCAGATATGTATTCTCTATGCCCACATCTAGATCCAGTAGTTTTTATTTTTTACTATGTGGAAACAGAAAGCATAAACCCTATATTGATTATTTTAACTCTGGATGTAAAAATATTTCTGAACTCAGAATCTGCAAGCCTCAGTTAGGAATTTAATGACAAATCTTTAAAGACTATTGCCATGGTTATTTTTGAACAGAGCCTTAAGCTCACCATTATATTGTGATTAATAGATAAGGAAAAATTTATTGGATATCTGCATCCGCAAACAAACAAACAAAAAAATGTAGATTGTATCTATTTTAGTATGCATCTTTTATCATAAAATTTAATGTTTATCTGTTTATTTGCTAAGAAAGTCAAATTGCTTTCATAACATAATGAAAATACTATTTATATTCTAAGGATTTTTCACTTGTAATTTGAAGGCAATAACTTATAAAACACTACTTTTGGAAACTTGTGTTTGTTTAAGTAAAGCTGAATCCTATGTTGTAAAAGTTGATTACGTTTACTTTTTTGAAATTTTCCGATAATTAACTCACTATCATTATCTTTATTCTGTAATTTTCCAAATATAAGTAGTTAGTCAGAAAGCATAAAAAATTTCAGCTCTTCATATTTTGCTACAGAAAATTTGTTAAAAATTACTATGAATTTATAAAAAGCAACACAAATCTAAGTTTTTCTTTGTCAAATACATCTCATGTACTACTGAAAATACTATAAATATTTAGATTTTTCATACTGTAAGATTTCTCATCCTTATACATTAGCAAATATATATATTTTTGTTTCAAATTAGCTTCTTTGACATTTTTTCTCTTTTTCCCAGCAGAATTGCCATTCAGCTTGGAAAATATGAAGTCATCTTGCTTTTCTAATTTGCCTTCAGTCCAATCTTCAATAAGTTGCATTTTTTTAATAAATCAATTTTAGGAGAAAACTTACTAAAGCATCAAAATACTACCAATATCTGACAAAGAGATCTTATGAATCTATTTCTTTTCGGCTGGAACTTTCTTAACTGTCAGAAAGCATGAAGTTGTGATTTGTATTAGGGTTCTCCAGAGTAATAGAACCACTAGGATATATGTATAAGAGAATATATATATATATATATATATATATATATATATATATATACAAATAGGAGATGATAGAGATAGATAGATAGATAGATAGATAGATAGATAGATAGACAGATAGATATAGAAATTTATTAGAGAGGATTGGCTGACATAATTATAAGATGAGCTCCATGATAAGTCATCTGCAAGCAAGACAATGAGAAAACCCAGAAGCTAGTTCAGTCCAAGCCCAAAAGCCTCAAAACCAGGGAAGCCATAGTGCAATTCCCTATCAGGACTCCCCCCCCCAGGGAGGCCATTGGTGAAAGTGCCAGAGTCTTAAGGAGGATGAATCTGGAATCTGATGTCCAAGGGCAAGAGGAGAGAAAGCAAAGTGTCTCACCAGAAGAGGAGAAGGAGAGGTAGAAAGAGAGGGGAGTGGGGAGGAGGAAGGGTGGGAGCGGGGGAGACAGAGAGAGAGAGAAAGCTCAGCAAGCTACCCATCCTCTTTCTTCCACCTGCTTTTTGTAGCCCTGTTGGCAGCTGATTGAATAGTGCCCACCCACATTGAGGGTAGATCTTCCTCTCCCAGTTCACAGGCTCATATGTCAATCTCCTCTGGAAACACCCTCACAAACACACACAGAAATAATGTTTCACCAATCATCTAGGCAAGTTGACAACTAATACTAACCATAGCATGATTAATCTTCATTATAGACTTTTATCCTAAATTGGGTAAAATTGAAAGATAAACATTCAACAAATTTCTATTGAGCTTGTATTATATATGCTCAATGAGCTGCATTTTCAGTTCCTTGTGGTGACAGCCTTTTATTCTTACAATGCCTAGAACTGATCTTTGCAAAAATATATGTACAAAGAGACACAAAAGTACAGCCTGAAGGACACATCGCCAGAAGATCGAAAACCTGAGTTCTAGTCCTTGGTTTAGCCTGCCAAACACTAATGTTGACAGTCTTTTAGTAAATTTTTCTGGGTCTTCTTAAAGATGTGGTGGAGAAGATTATATATATATATTAAAGACGTGGGGTACAAGTCAGGATTAGGTACATAAGTGGTCTATGTACAGGTGAAGTTTTGGCCTTACATTGTTCCTCACTTCACCTGGTTTAGGATCAGGTACTCTTGTTGCTGTTATGTGCTCCCCCAACCCCCCACCCCAGCAGTATCTAGCTACTGCCAATCTCTTTCTTGTGGTGGTATGATTATGATAAATGTTCAAGGTCCACTTAATGAGTGAAAATATGTGGCATTCAGTTCTTTGTTTCTGTGATAGATCACTGAGTATGATAGACCCTAAATCCATCCAAGTAGCTATGAAGTCCATAATTTTGTCCTTTTTTATGACTGCATAATATTCCATCATGTATGTGTACCACATTTTTAAAAAATACAGTCCACTTTCGATGGGCAGCATGGTTGGTTTCATGTTTTTGCTATTGTGAATAGTGCTGCAATAAACATGCATATACAGGTATACTTTTTTGTAGAATGATTTGAGTTCCTCTGGGTATATTCTTAGAAGGGGGATTGCAGGGTCAACTTTTAGATCTTTTAGAAATCGTCACACTGTTTCCCACAGAGGTTGTACTAATTTACACTCCCGAAAACAGTGTAGAACCATTCCTTTTTCTCCGCATGCTTGCTGCATCTATTGTTTTTTGTCATTAATGATGGCCATCCTGACTGGAGTTAGGTGGTATCTCAGTGTGGTTTTGATTTGCATTTCTTTAATGATAGTGAGGCTGAGCATTTGCTCATGTATCTGTTGGCTATTTGTATGACTTCTTTTGAGAAGTATCTGTTAAAATATTTTAAAGACTTACTTTAAATACTACTTCAAAGATTTTTAAAATATTTAAATATTTTTTAAAACAGGGGTCATGAGTTTGCCTTTTTCTGTAGGGTCCAAATTGTTACACTAAAAGATAAAGTATCTATCTCTGAAAATAGGATGGGAACAAAAAAAAACCTCCAACTAAAAGTAGTCAGCAGAGTATTTGAATAATACACAGATCATTTTAAGATTGTACATGCTTTCAGCGAATATTCTTGGTTATACTTTGTGCTCTACAGGCTTTGATTGCCTATTTGCCCGAAGAAGCATAGTGCACATGTAAGGTAAGCTTTCAGACTCTCAAGAGAAATTAAGCCAGCAGATGTGTATAAATAGAGAAAGAAAGAGTGAGAGATTCATTTTAAGGAACTAGATCATGTGATTTAGGAGGCTTGCCAGGTCCAAAATCTGCAGGGTAAGGATATCAGGCTGGAGACCCAGGGAAGTGTTGCAGTTTGAGTCTAAAGGCAGACTGCAGATAGAATTTCTCCTTGCTTAAGATAGGTCAGTCTTTGTTCCATTAAGGTATTCGACTGATTGGATAAAACTCACTCACATTATGGAGGGTAATTTACTTTACTCAAAGCCTACCAATTTAAATATTAATCTTATCCAAAAATGCCTCCAGAGAAACATCCTGAATAAAGTTTGACCAAGTCTCCGGACACATGACTAAGTAACCATCACGCATAGATTCTGTACTGAAGGAAATAAAGGGTAATTCAAATGACAATAGACAATATGCCAAATGCATACTTTGTTATACATTCTAAGTAAGAAGTAAATAAATAAAATATTATATTTTATAATATTTTCAATGTAAAAATGCAAACAGACAACTCTTCTAGAAAGATACATTTTCAAACATGGACATTTGCATAAATAGTTAATAACAGATTATTCTAATTACATATGTATACACAATAAAAATTTAGCTTTAGTATTTTTACTTTTACCTGTTTGTTCTTTTACTTCATTCCATGAGCAGTTTATCAGTCTTCTCTTTCATGATCTGAAACTCAAGAGAGCATAAGTCAAGTGTCTTCTCTTTTGCTGTCCTCAACAAACATGATGTCCTCATCTACAAAAACCAGTAATGTTAAGATATATGGGATCTCAAGTCAGAGAAATTTTCCCATAATCAAATTCTGCCATTTGTTAACTTTGTCTTACTGAACTTTAACTTCTTCAACATGAAAGTGGGAAGAATAACACCTACCTCACAGGTTGGTTATCACTAGATGAAAATAGTACACAAACTAATATATTAACTATTACCATTATGGGTTAAATAAAATTTGCCTACCAAAAACTAGAAAAACTATTTGGATGACCACATCATTCACTCATATTTATCCAGTTATTTAGCAAATATTTATTGACTATCACCAGCTGCAGTATCCAGGTAAGCTTTTCAGGAATAATGTCCTATGAAAATGCAGATAATTATTATCAAAAGTACTGAATAGATAGTTGATTTTCTGTATAGTTATTATCAACTCTTTGAAAACTTCGCAGGCAAAAAGAAGTCTGTTGACATACCCCCATTAATATTTTTATTTTTAGTGGCAAGAATGTAATGAAAGATAGTAGTGAAAAATCAGGGCAGACTTTTTCATTTCAGACCAAAAGTGCAGCTGGGCATAGGATTGAATAACATTTAATAATAGCACCAGGTCATCAAATTGGCACTAGTATCTTTCTATAAAAGGGTTTTTGGTTCATTTCCTTAGAAGCAGGGTCTGAGAGGAGAATTCCTGTGGAAGTTATTTATTGAAAGATAGCTCCCTTTGAATGAGAAAAGGCAGTTAGTGCTTTCAAGCAAGAAAAGAAAGATAACTCAGGATGCAGTCTTATCTGAAGACTAACTTCAGCCTACATTGAGTTGAAGGAGTGAGCCTGTCAGTCATTTGTTGTGAACTTTCCCTCAGAGAGTCCAGCTATAGCCTCTCACATATGGCAGTAGGTACCCCGTATGAGGAGGGAAATTCTTTAGAGAAGGAAGTAGTTATGAATCATCAGCCAACATTGGCAACAGTGGGAGTTGGTATACCTTCTAATGAAAGAGGAAAGTTGGAAAGGCAACAACCTCCACTCTGAAGGGTCACTGATGCTTTTAATAATAACAGAGGCACTGCAGAAGTTTAATAGCTCTCTTATTTGAAAAGAAATTTGAAAGAATTTTCAAAGAAAGACTAACATAGTCTTAAAATATTCAAATTCTTTGAAACTGAGTATTCAAGTTATGTAAATTCATATTCTACAAATTAATTCACGGAAACAATTTGCATATACTATTTTAAAATAATATTTTATTATCTAAAATGTTTTTCTTATGAAAACATAAACTTTATTATGTTTGGCAACAGACACAGAGAAGATTCTTATTGCTATTTTGTTGATTATCTGTTAGCTGCTAAGAAACATAAATGTACACAGGCTTAAGAAACTCTATGTCTCCTAGAAACAACAAATAAACAATTGCTAGATTTATGTGATTAGATAGATAATATGCCAAATGCATACTTTGTTATACATTCTAAGTATGAAGTAAATAGAATATTATATTTTATAATATTTTCGATGTAAAAAATGCAAATAGACAACTTTTCTAGAAAGATACATTTTCAAACAAGGACATTTGCATAAATAGATAATTATAGATTATTCTAGCTACATGTGTATACACAACAAAAATTTAGCTTTAGTATTTTTACTTTTACATAAGGTGAAACCAAGTTATAAATTATATTAGTAATTAGCATATGTTTATAGGGTGAATTTTCATATGGCTCTTTTCATTAAAAAGCAGCTGCAGAAATCATAGCACTAATACTTTTGAGAAAAAGAATCATAAGGCTTTTAAAGTCATGAAGAAGTGCCAAGAAATTCATTTAAGTGGTTTACAATATGATGGTCTTTATCTTGACATCAACATTATATAATATTTATTTGTAATGCTTTACAGTAACTATCCCTAACCTTTTTGGCATCAGGAACCAGTTTCATGGAAGACAATTTTTCCACAGACTGGGTAGGGAGAATGGTTTCAGTATAATTCAAGCATATTACATTTATTGTGCACTTTATTTCTATTAGTATTACATTGTAATATATAACGAAATAATTACCATAATGCAGAATCATTGGGAGACCTGAGTTTGTTTTCCTGCAGTTAGACAGTCCCTTCTGGGGGTGATGGGAGACAATGTTACCCGGAGTGTGTTGCTCATGTCCAGTCTACTCTGTAATTTCATTTTTGCTGCTGTCACTGCAGAAAACCCTGATTCACAAAGATAAGATGTTGGAAATGGAAGCAAATTTTTCTGATTTTGTGGCAATCTCAGGATATTCTGCCTTGACTTTAATCCAAAACGTATGGAGATTTGAAGTTGTCTCAAACATACTTTTAAGGCCATGGTCATTTGTGATCTCAAGCACTTGATCCTCTTCTAGCATGGACAAAGTCGATTCACCTAGCTTATTCTCAAACGGGTTGTGGATCCATTCCTTCCCATTTCAGGGGTTTTTGTGGTTGGGAAGTAATGCTCAAACTCTTTGGAAAGCTGAGACAAATGGTCATGCACCAGCTGTGAGAAAGAAGGCCCTGGCACAGTCTGTTTCAAAATCTCTACTAACGTTTGAAACATGTCAAAAATCCCATTGTTCACTCGTTGCCCCCATAGTTCCAGTTTGGCTTTGAATGTAGCCAATAACTTCAACATGGTTGTTATTCTCCTCTGAATTGATTGATTGAATTCATTGAGCCAGTTGAATATGTCACACAAATAAGAAGGTTTTGCGATCCATTCTGTGTTACTGAAATGTGCTGCCAACAGTGACTGTTTTTCTAAAAACAAACAAACAAACAAACAAAAACCTCTGGAGTAGCTCCAGTAACTCAAAAACTCTAGTCAGTAATCTACCTTTAGAAAGCCATCTTCTATATATAGGAGAAGTGTGTGCTCTGTGGCCATCTCCTGACAGAGCTGCGCAAACAGACGTGAGTTAAGGGAATGCATTTTAATGAGGTTGATAATTTTAATAACAGTTTGCAAAATGTTAAGTTCAGGTGACATTTTTCGGCTAGCCAACATTTCTCTATGGATGACACAGTGCGTAGACTCACATTCAGAGGTGACTTGACTCGAGTACTGAAACCAGAAAGTCATCTAGTCATGGCAGCTGCTCCATCCATGCATATACTGACACAAAATGATCAATTCAGTTCTCCTGATAGCTAACCAGAGACTTGAATAGTTTTGTAGCTGTGGTATTTATTGGCAACAAAAATGCACATATCATAACCCCATGCACAACATCCTGAAAAATATATTGCACAAAAACAAGCACTGTTGCCTTATTGTCAACATCAGTAGACTTGTCAACCTGGCTTATGTACCACGGTAATTCATTCACTCTAACAATTGTGCCTCAACATCCTCTGCTATTTCATCAATTTGTCTAGTTATGGTGCTAGCTGAAAGAGGAACATGTGCCACCTTTTGAACTGCATCCTCTCCTAAAAGTTCACAACAAATGTCCTCAGCAGCTAGCAGGATCAATTCTTCACCAGTAGTAAAGGGCTTCTTGGCTTTAGAAATAGTTACTAAGAGTGACGCTCTCAGTGCAGACACATTTGATGAAGTGGTGGCCTTCAATAATTGCTTCTGTTCTTAGCGTTCATGTGTTTTTCTTTTGAAAAACTCCAAAGGCTTGTCAGCAAGGTGCTTAGTCTCTATGTGGCAAAACAGTTTTGAAGGTTTCATGGTTTCATTGGATAGTTAGTTGCTACAAATTATACAAAGTAGGCTTGAAGAATATGAATCACCTGTTGCAATGAACTCATAAGTAGGACTCTTGGTATTTTCTTTTAAATGTGGCTTTCTTTTTATTGTCAGGCATCTCATCATTGGGTCTTTCTCGCTTTTCAAAGAAGCTCTCCGCTGACATTTTTTACTTATTTTAGCTACATTTGGGCTTACCAAAACTGTGACTGAGACAAGTGTGTAGTGCAGGAAAGAGGTGCAGATGGAAATGGTAAATAAAATAATGAGTGGGTAATGCAAGGACTAAAATAAGTGTTGAATTCTGTCTTAAATTCTGCCACCAAATGCAGCTGTACAATTGAAGTATATCAACTCACTGATAGGGCTTTGATATGAGTCTGCAAGCAATTGATTTATTATGGTCTCTGTGCAGTCAAACTTCACTGCTAATGGTAATCTGTATTTGCAGCCACTCCCCAGTGCTAGCATCACCACCTCAGCTCCACCTCAGATCATCAGGCATTAGATTCTCATAAGAAAGCAAACAACCTAGATACCGCGCACGCACAGTTCACGGTTAGGTTCATGCTCCTATAAGAATCTAATGCCACCATTAATCTGACAGAAGACAGAGCTCAGGTGGTAATATGAGCGATGGGGAGAGTGTAAATACAGATGAAACTTTGCTTACTCACCCATCACTCACCTCCTGCTGTGCAGCCTGGTTCCTCACAGGCCATGATCCAGTACTGGTCTATGCCCCAGGGATTGGGGATCCCTGCTTTATAGCATTTTAAAGTAAGCTTCAAAGGTTCTAGAAAGCTGCTATGATTAATAATAAGGTGAGAGGGAAAGGACTCGATATTTTTTTCTTTTTTTCTGTTTCTCTTCCTCCAGGTAGGATAAAGGGCATCTGAAAACATGTAGCTTTTGTAGAGACAATAGGCAAAGTTGGATAAAGCTGAAGTTCATAACATTTCAAAATAATCCTGGGCAGTGGTACCTACTCAAATCTTAGAGTTAACAAGCAATATAAATGATAGAAAAAAGATTTTTTGTTTGTTTGTTTTCCTCTTCCTTCTGTGTCTAAACTCTGTTTTTTTAGGATTGGGTTTGACTGCAAATGCAGAACAATCTCTCCCCCACTTTTCCCTTCTCAAAAAAAAGTTACTTAAGACAAAATTATTTCTGTCTCCTGTATAAGTCTAGAAATTGATGGTCCAGATGCCAGAGATGCAGGTTTCCTCAGTCTTGTAGCTCTCCTACCTATAAATGAACTCTATTTCCAAAGTCACCATATGGTCCAAGATGGTTCCAGCTGCAGCTATCATGCCTAAATGCCAGCCAATAGGGGAGAACAAAAAGAAAAAAAAAATTGGCACACCAGCTTTTTTTTTTCTTGAGGCACAAAAATTACTCATATGGAAGTTATGAATTCTAAGTCACTTGGACTACCTAGCTGCAAGAAAGGTTGTGGTGTATAGTCTTTATTCTACAGACAAATGCTTGGCTAAAATATCAGTTACACTATTATGAGAAACATAGGAGAAGGATATTATAGAACAGCTGGTGGCTGTACAAACCCTCCCATTTCTGTTATGTGTCCCCTACCATTCAGGCTTCCAATGGACTCATACTATGGCCTGGTCATGCAAATCAAAGCTCTTCTTCTCCCACACCAACCTATCTGCACCCCTTTGTCCAGTCCTGTTGCCAATCAACAGACCTACTTCTCCTGCAGCTGTTAGTTGCACCACAAATGTAGTTAGAGAATAAACATGTTTCAAATCAAAGTATGAATGCCTTTAAATATATAGAATCATCCAAGGAAGAATTCTGTCTTTAAAACTAAAAATACACTTTATATTTTGTGTACTTACTCCCCACCTCAACTGGTTAATTTTCTAGAGGAAATACAATTAGTAAAATAGCAGTACTGCAAGTTTTCTAAGCATAAAATATTCTCATCACCATCAATCCTCTTCCATTCAACATACTAATCATATATACTCATCTTTGGTAGATTCAGTAATGCAAAGAATAACCAAACTTGACACCAGAATGTATCTTCAAAGATTTCAAATGCTGAGTTGATTGTCAACTGTTTGATAAAACAGAAGACAGAAGACAGAAGAAAAAAAATCTAAAATTTGTACTGATATTTTTTCTGATGTTAGGCTACCCTTGCATTCCTGATATAGAACTCATTGAATAGATGTTTGGTTGAGTATGATTAGCTAATATTTTATTTAAGACTTTTGTATATATTGCTAGAAGATAATCCTATAATTTTTTTCATATACAGCTTTTATATTGCTTGAGTCAAGGTTATACTAGTCTTTAGAAATAATTATACGCTTTTCTCCTTTTTAAATCTTAAGGAACAAATTGAATACAAGAGATTATCTCAAAAGTTCAGTAAAATTCACCTATAAATCATTCCCCATCTGGGGTATTAAAGAGATGCCTTTACCATTTCAATTTTATTAACACTTTTCATTCTATTCAAGTTTCTTGTTGTCACAAGTTTTAAACATCTTATCCAGAAAGATATTCATTTCTTCTGAGTTTTATATTTATGGGAACAAAGCTATTTATAATATCATCTTATTTGTAAATATGCTATATCTGACTTTATTTTCTCTGTGTAGAGATAGTTTGGAAAAATTGACTCACTATACAGAGAATAATAAAGTTGGATTCCCAACACATATTATATACAAAATGGACTCCTGGTTGATTAAAAACCTAATTAGGAAAGACAAAAAGTATGAGTAAAAATATGTGACTATTCTTATAGCCTAGAAGTGAAGAGAACTTTAATTTAAAAAATTCATTTAGAAAATATGTTAATAGATTTTACAGAATGAAAGTTAAGAGCTTCTGTTCAATTAAAGGCATCATAGACAAAATTATCAATTATCGGGCAAACTTGGAACATTTTTTTGAATAAACAAAATTAGCAAGGGGTTAACATCTAGAATACATAAGAAATTTACAAATCCACAGGGAAAAGATAAGAATCCCAATATAAAAGTGAGTAAAACCAAGCAATTCATTGAAAGTCAAATCTGAATTAGCAATTATATGAAG
Organism: Tarsius wallacei; assembly: GCA_963574415.1. Lineage (NCBI taxonomy): Eukaryota > Metazoa > Chordata > Mammalia > Primates > Tarsiidae > Tarsius > Tarsius wallacei. The sequence goes on from CAUYQG010184702.1 coordinate 26,755, forward strand.
AGTTGAGCAACTCTTGACTCTCAATAGATTGACAAAAATTAGAGGTAAGCTGTTAGCAAGACATGGAAAGATGGGAACTCTGTGCACTGTTGGTGGGAGTGTACACTGATAGCAATCTAGGCATACTTAGTGGAAATGAATATGATCCAGTTTCTATTCCAGGGATGCATCCCAGAGAAACTTGAGCCCAGGTTCAGAAGGGGACAGGCACAAAGATGTTCATTGTAGCAGTAGGTTAGAGGCAACTGGATGCTCATCGCTACAGGATTAGGTAAGTAAAATGTGGTGTATGCATAAAGTAAAATACTACCTCACATTCAGAAGCATTGTATTACACAAAGCTGCATGGGTGAATCACTGAATAAATGTTAAAAAATTAACATTAAATTTAAAATTAAATTTGAGAACTAAAGTTAATTACAATGTAAAAACTACAAACAGAATAAAGGTCATAGTATAATGTCCTTATGTAAATTAAAAACAGATTCATATCAAAACAGTACCATACTTCAAAGAATCATACATTTCCAAAGATCTGTTATAGAATGTTGCCTACAGTGAGCAGCCTGGTAAACAGGGTTAAAATGAAGGATAAAGAAGAAAATAATAAAAAGGGAAAAAAAGAGATTCCTCTGCACGAACAGTTGAGGTATGTGCGCTAGAGAGTATTATTAACTCGACCTTCCACACCTGAAAATAAAATATATATAAATTAAATAGGTACAATGCTTGTACTATTCTGTAATGTAAACAGAAACTACACGTGAACCAAAAAGTATACAAATAATCTCCTTGTTTCTTCATTGACTGCTCCAGAACATGCCAGGTTTTCACCATTTTCTTAAGGAGCCTTATGCCATAGCCCCTTCGTCCTCAGTAATCTTTATAACTATCCTATCCAATAACACTCTTTAAGACACAGTTTAAGTTATTCTTTTCTATAAAACCTTTAAATTGTTCCATTAATGAAATGTCTTCCAAAAGTCAATTGCTTTTATAAGCTGTACCATAACATCTAAGACTTAAACATGTATAGCCCCTATTACTTTGTACTATGTCTTGCCCAGGGCTTCCTTTACTAGATGTTAACTTCTTAGAGATCAGAAAGACTTCTTTAAAACATCTTGTGGCTAGAACAGTGTTATGTACATAGGAGGAACTTAATACATCATTTGATTTCAGTTAAGATTTGGCATTGTGTTTCAAAGGAATGGATTGAAGGGATCATAACTGGAGGTTGAAAAAGCTTATCTTTTTGCAGCTGGAAACTAGTTTTGAAAGTGGAAATAATAGAGACTGAATAATTACTATCACAGTGTGAATGGAGTAGCCTTCCAGACAATGAAGGAGGTAAAGTTTGCTTTAGGTTCCTCTCTTTTTAAAGGCTCCCTCCCTTCCTTCTTTTTTGGTGTTTCCTTGTCAAGGACATCTTTCCCTCAACAGACATTTACCTCTGACAGCCTACCTGTCTTTGCTTTCTGACTATCCCAGGCCACGAGGAACAAAATTACTGTTTTCTCCTCTGCATGCTTAGAGAATTTTGTTTTAATTTCAATCTAAAAAATAAAACTAATAAAAGCCATCTCATAACATGATTCCTCCAGAACACTTTTAAGGGAAGTATGTTTCTTTTGCTTTTGATGAAAATTATCATTTTGTTATAATTACTGAATGCATGAATTAATTTTATATGCTAAATTGCAGTAAGTCATTCCTCTGGTGGAAATGGAAGAAATGACCTACATAGTGGAGCTGATAAACTGAGCTATGTTCTCACTGAGATTCAGAATCTCATTTGGCTGTGTTCTGCAAATGATCTGAATGAGAACCAAAGGTTCTCTCTGAAAGGGAACGTGGACTTTGTGTGTGATTCAACAGAAGGTTGGAGCTTTGAAACAAGAAGCTGTATGTAGCTTACTCAGCTTTTTGGAAGGTGTAAAATAGATGTGGAACAGCTCCAAGGAATGATGGTTGAGGAGAACATAATGTCAAGTGGAAAGAATCATGGATATAACTATATAAGACAAGGGTACAATATCTATTTCAGTTATTTATATATTTTAATCTGGACCAAGTCAGAAACATCTCTGAAACTCTGCTTTTCTTTTTGTATGATGAGATGGTAAGATCTCTAATTCTTACTGATCTATGAATGCTATTATCAGCTAACAAGATCACATGGCAAGTAAAAAAACAATGTGTAGAGGTAAGTGTTTAAGAAGATAAGAGAAGAAGCTGAGCTTCATTCATTTCAGTAACTGGCCAGCAATAAAATGGACCTGAAGCATAGAAGGTACTCAACAACAATTGGTTGAATGAAGGCATCAGAGAAATGGACTAGAGAGGAAGTAAAGTCAGAAGACAGCACCAAGAACTAAGAGATCTCAGGCCAGGAAGTAGGAGGCAGAGGAAGGAATTTACAAAGGCAGGTAAGAAGAAGCCCTCTTGACAGAGGGGTCAGTATAAAGGAAAAGCTGCAGGAGCCAGGATAGCTGTAGCATAAACGTGTTAAGGGCCCAATATTTGTAGAGAAGGATAGCAAGCATGTTATAGAAAACTAAGATTCACAATAAAAATGCTTGGGTTTACATCTGAGACACTAGAAGGCATGGCAAGGAAAGGGAGTGAGGAGTCCAATGAAATCATTATAGCCTTTAGAATTAGACAGACAAAAGTTTGATCAAGCTCTACCATTCACTAAGGATACAAATATTGACAAAAGTTAATTATCTGAGACATCTAGAAAATGAAGATTTTAATTTTGTAACATGAAAATTGTGGTATCTACTTTGTAGAATTGTTTTGATGATTAAATAAGTGAATATATGAAATGGATCTAAAACATGTCTAACACGATTTATTCTTTATTGCTATTATCATTATTCTTTTTGTTATTACTGTAGATTTTATGTCCAATAGGGTATAGATCAGCCAACTCAATATTTGCCTTGACTTCAGTTCAAGAACTTGTAATTTGTAAAGTGAATGACTTCATTTTTATATTTTCTTCTATATATACATTTTTTCTCAATACTCTTTTAGAAGTACCCCATACCCCTACTAAATTTCTTTCTTGTAGCAACAGTAAGGAGGAAAAAAGACCTTTCCACAGTCTAGGTAGGGTACCTAAGTTGCCTGTGTGGTGTGAGCTGGCCAAGTAGGCCCAGGACCTCAGGGAAGCTGAAGACTCAGGGCAGAACCAGAGAAAGGGTAGAAGGAGGGATTCAGGCAACAGTGAAGTGTTCTTTAAGTGACTCCATGCAAGAGATGAACTGTAACACATTCAAATGCACATGTAGAGCAAGTTCCTGATAAGAGATGATGTTCCTCTCCAGTGTTTACTTGTTTAAACAATACCTTTGAGTGGAGAGTAGGAGGAATCTTGCTTGCTAAAGGTTACTGGTTGTAGGATGCACTTTTAATAGTATATAAAGATCGATATGACATAAAAATTCATCAATTAAAAGGATTAACAAAAAATATGTAAGACTTGTTATGGACAATACATTAATACTGACAACTTGCCAGTAGGTAAGCTAGCGTCAACAAATACAGCTTTTTTTTTTTTTTCCCAACACTGGCAAATCAAATTTTCAAAGAAATTTAAGTCTGGAGAACTGTATTATACAGTTAAGGAAAACCATCAAAATGGCATGAGTTAGTTTTGAAGTTACCTTTATCCCCAGGAGGTTTCAACTCTGTCAGAAACAGACTTCATTCTTTCACATGTAGGTTAGTTCTCCAACTTAAAATTCCATCAAAACATAGTTTTGATGTTACCTCATTAGTTACCAGTCCTTCAGTCAGTCAATGCAAGTCTCGCCCATCCCTCTTAGAGGCTTCTTTAAG